>JAOTBA010000002.1:30505661-30517236 GCA_025629845.1 Erythroxylum squamatum | reverse complement strand
CTCATCAATTTTTCTTAAATTCATCAAATTTTCTTAAATTCATAAATTTTCTCACCAATTTCTTTCTCATTTAAATTTATTTTAATATTTCTAATTTTCACCAAATGTTCGGGGTCCAACAACAGGAGGGTGACTCATTCAAAAAAATTGATTTGCTCGAATCTTTGAAGGAACAAGAGGACAAAGAACAGAAGAAAATGAACATTGACTTCGAAGAAGCTATGGAAATCTCTGTTCAAGAAGCTAAAGAAGAAGTGGAGGTGAGGGCAAATGAGGAAAAACCAAGAAGTGAATAACTCATCCTTTTACTGGGCAATCTGTTGGATTCTATAAAAGATTCAAGGAGTTTTGTTAGTCCCTATTTTATTGATAGTTTATTGGTGAAAAGGACATTATTGAATTTAATTGGTTTTCTCAACATTATCAATATTGTCCTCCTGATCATTTTACAATTTTTGGCTTATTGATGGGCTACAAAATTGATGTTAAACGAGAAGGGTGGAAGCAAGCCACTGATAATTGATCCGGGTTGAGCTTCCAAAGATGCAAGGTTAAGCTAATGACCTTAAATTAGCACGTTTAGTGGTTAGATTTAAATTGTTTTATAGTTAGGTTTGATTTAAATTCTAAAATAAGTTTTGAATGATTTAGAATGGTTTGTATTGCTAATTCTTTTACTCTCTTGAATCACTTATAAGATAGGGAAACACTCTTGATGTTAAGTGGATTTGGTCTCAACACTATCGCCATCACCACATCTATCACCATAAACGATTTTGTGTTCTAATCCTTTTCTTTTCATTTTTTGTTAGTATTTTTTCTTATGTTTTTTCGTATATTGTGTTTATTTCCACCTAGTGTGTTTATGTACCCTTCTCACGTTGAGGACAATATGTCGTTCAAGTGCGGGGAGGGTTGTGTGTTTTTCCCTTGAGTATGAATTTTACATATTGTATGATAGTTTGTTTAGGTTGCATGATGTGAATTGTGTGAATGCGTCAATGGCTAGGACTTAATGGGATAGATTTAGCTTTAAACATAGCCTTTTAGGTTGCGAAGATTTATTAGCTTGTAAAATTAGTGAACTAAGTTACTTAGGGCTAAATATGCTGGTTAATTAGGATACGATGTTAGTCCATTCACCCTAAGACTTTTCTAACACACCACTACCATAGAGCATATGCTCGAACATCCAAAGGACATCCGAGAACATACCCTATCAGAATGGCATGTTAGAGCAATCATATTCACTTATTATGGCATCATAAAAACACAAGTATTTCAAAGGACTACATTTCCTCATTTCATTCACAAAAATAAACTTACTTTGTCATTACATTACATAATCCATATATTTACATTACAAAATCATCTGAGAGTTTATCGTTCTATACAAAATATCTAATATGGAAAGGAATGCTAACAGAAACATTCTAACTAAACTCCTTAGACATCAGCTGACCAGACCTTTGAGCCATTCTTGTTTCCAACATTGACAATATTAGTCTGCTACTAGATTGCCTTAGAAGATAGGTCTCCTCAGTACCTTAAAATCAACGTTGCAATTTTGATGAGTTTTAAGAACTCAATGAGAGAACTATCATTGATTTGCTCACTCAAAACAGAACACAAAAATCACAAGTATATAACACAGTTCAATCAGTATCTCACATCATCCAGAATCAAATCCCATATATCACATCATTCAGAATTTAGTACCTAATCACATTATACATCATATTTCAACAAGCCCATTATGAATACAAACATTTCATATAATCATTTTAGAATATTTCAATCATTCATCTCAATTATTCATATCATCAACATGTACACAAACATTGCATACCATTATATCAGCTTAATTTAGCCATTCTTTGCAATCATTCACATGATATATGTAAAGATATATGTACAAATGCACATGAGACTCCACTTTCATATTTATTTTGTCATGAACGAACTCATATTTAACTATTCCATATCCCTTGTGAATACTGGGCTCATTTCAGATATTGTCTCGTACCCATTATGAATACCGGACTTATTAATCATTGAGCCTGTGGCTCTTTGTGCACATTTCCTAAGCTTTAAGCTCTTTTTGACGTTGGTCACTCCGGTCACAACTACTTTATCTAATCATGCATATTGATGTGATGGAATGCATCATTTCACATATGATGCTATCAGTAACTTTTATTTAGTGTGCACAGTCATTTAGCATATTCATCAGATTTGAATCTGGCATTCAACATACAAATGAGAACACATTTCATATTGCACATTAAATTTTAAAACACTTCTAATACAATCCTGAATATAAAACTCCTCAGAATGTCTTGAATATCACAATCATATCAGTAATAGTTCAATATCTAAAGTTAATAAAAAATAATTTAAACATAGTGAGAAAATATCTAGGTTAACTCATAGTATGCTCCAGATAGCTATTGCCTTGACGATCCGACAATGTCTGGATATATCTTGCAATACACACATATCATGCAATACACACATAATTACACATTACTAACTTGTTTAATCAAATGAGTACTCAATCATA
Organism: Erythroxylum squamatum; assembly: GCA_025629845.1. NCBI lineage: Eukaryota > Viridiplantae > Streptophyta > Magnoliopsida > Malpighiales > Erythroxylaceae > Erythroxylum > Erythroxylum squamatum. Next base: position 30,514,673 of record JAOTBA010000002.1, on the reverse strand, counting down.
CACATGTATATGTGTTATGTAATATCCTGTTTTCCATATTGAGGGTTAGAGCCTTAGATTGTTGCACATGGCCATATCATTAAGAATTCATGAATTGCATTTCATTCACATGCGTAATGATAGCATACACATATGAATTATGATTTAGTACACATTGAAAATAATTCATATGCACTCAATTGATTTATTCAGGGGTATGAAAGGTTTAAAATGATCATGATGTGAATTTTGTATTATTTATGCCTTGCATTTTGGTTTGATTGAATACAAGTAGTAAATTTGGAATTAATTGGTACAATTGAAGAATTGATGAATTAAAATGTATATTTGGTCTAAGAAAAATGCCAAGTTGTAAGAAAAATTGACACATGGAAAATTAGAATGCTTAAGCCTATAATTGAGTGACAATTGACATATCTAATTAATTGACAAATGGAATTGATCATTGAGTAACAAATGGCCTAGTAGAAGTGTGACATTTGGCAACTTATTTATGGTACAAATGGAAGGCATGCCTAGTGACATATGTCAAGGTAATAAGGTAACACCTAGCACCTAATGTGTCAAACTTTTGCAGGAGTAGTTTCAACTTTGTTCATTCTTCCCTTTTCCCTTACGCTCACCACCGAAACTCTCCTAACTTTTGCACCTTTCTTCCATTTCATTCATACTCACTACAAGATCCATAAAAGAATTTTTTCTCAAAGATACCTATAATCGGCTATCATCATTTTACCTTTACTAGAAAAATCCTACTTTCGTCTTGTACTTAGATTATTTTGCATGCATAGAGAGCTAATTTAGCTTGATCATTGAGGTGGAAATTTTGAGCTAGACAAGTAAGCAAAAGATTGTTCTTTATGGCATGTTATAATAGAGAGTTTATGATGATGAAATTGGGATGAATTGTATATGATGTTGATGATGAAGTGTGCTGGAAATTTCTGCATGAACTTGGATACCTTTCTGTTGTGTTCTTAATGTATAAAAATTATAGGTATGGATTGTTTTATGAAGGTGAATTTATGTTAAAGAAAGGTGATAATATAGTGATCTTAAAATGGGAAAGAACTAGGACTACATGTATGATCAAATGAATGATAGTTTTTGTTTTAATTTTGATACATGAAAGACCATAATTTGTAAGCTACCAAATGAATGATTTGAATTAGAAATTAGATATGGATTGGATGAGGAATTGAAACATAATTAAGGTATATTTGATGTATAAGTGATAGACTATGATGAACATGTGTGAATTTGGTATGAAGATGAGAAAAGCTAGGAAAAAACTTTGAAAAAAATGTTGGTGAACCTTCAGATTACTCATCCCACGATTGTGGGAGCTTATGTAGCTCCCAAGATTATGGGAAATGCTAGTAAGTGAAAAAAAATGTGTTTTGTGTGATGGTTAAACCATATAAGGATAAGTTACTTTATTTAGGTGCATTTGGACTTGATTGAGGCTTGAAATGAACCTAGAAAGTTTCTTGATTAAGTGATTAAGTATTTGATAAGTTTAAGTTGTTAATTGAGGTTATAAATTAGGGAATGGATGGTTTGATATCAATGTATATGAATTTGGGAAGTATGAGTTGTTAATAGTATAAAGATGTTCTTATGAATGCAAATGTAATCCAAAGGATATATGTAATGAAATATATATGATTAAATGAGAATTGGGAAATTGTGTGAATATATAATGCCAGGAAAGGATTGATGAATGTATGATTGATGAATTGAGGGTAACCAAACTTATTTAAGGCATAAACCTAATTGTAAATTAGATATATACAAGCTATGATGAATGAATGATCAAGACTTGTGAATAAGGATACATACTCGGGATAGTCAATTAAACATGCATTGAACATAACACATAGACATGTGTATGATTGAGTACTCATTTGATTAAACAAGATAGTAATGTGTAAATATGTGTGTATTGTATGATATAGAAGCACAAATAGACCGACAACATCCAAACATTGCCAAATCGTCAAGGCAATAGCTATTCTAGAGCGTACTGTGAGTTAACATAGATGTTTTCTCATTTTATTTGAATTGTTTTTGATTAACTCTCAGATATTTAACTGTTACTGATATGATTATGATAATTCTGGACATTGATGGTCCAAGTAGTTTGATATTTGGGACTGTATTGGAAGTGTATATGAATTGAATTTACAATTTGAAATGTATTCTCAACTGTATGTTGAATGTCAGACTGAGATCCGATGGATATGATAAATAACTGTGCACATTGAATGAAAGTGATTAAAGATATAGTATGTGACTAGATGCATTTTATAGCATTGATATGCATGATTAGATAAAGGAGTTGTGACCGAAGTGACCAGTCTGAAAAGAGCTTAAAGTTCATAAATGTTACAAAGAGCCACAGGCTCAGTGATTAATGAGCCCGGTATCCAATAAGGGTACGGGACAGTATCTGAAATGAGTCCGGTATCCACAAAGGGATACGGGATAGTTAAATAGGCACTTGGTCAAGAAAAAATAAAAATGAAAGTGGAGTCTCATTTGTATTGCATATATATCTTTGCATGTATCATGTGAATAATTGCAAGGAATGACTTTGACATAATGATATGCTATGTTTGTGTACATGTGGATGATATGAATGATTGAAATGAATGATTGGATTATTCTAAAGTAACTATATGAAATGTTTGCATTCATAATGGGCTTGTTGAAATATGATGTATACTGTGATCAGATGATATATGGGATTTGATTCTGAATGATGTAAGATACTGTTTGAATTGTGTTATACAATTGTGATGTTTATGTTCTGTTTTGAGTGAGCACATCGATGATGGCTCACTCACTAAGTTCGCAAAACTCATAACAATTGCAAATGTTGATTTTCAGTTACTGAGGAGACCTAGCTTCTAAAGCAATCTAGTAGCAGTCTAGTATTGTCAATTTTGGAAACAAGAAATGGCTCAAAGGTCTGGTCAATTGATGTTTGAGGAGTTTAGATTAAATGTGTTTGCTTAGTTTCTTATTTCATATAGAACATTTTGTATAGGATAGTAAACTCTCGGTTGTTTTTGTAATGTAAATATATGGATTATGGAATGTAATGACAATGTAAGCTTATGTTTGTGAATGAAATGAGGGAACTTAGTCTTTTGAGTGCTTGTGTACTGTATGATACCATAACAAGTGAATATGATTGCTCTAACATGCCATTCTCATAGGGTATGTTCTTGAATGTCCTCTGGATGTTCGAGCATATACTTTATAATAGTGGAGTGCTACAATTTTTGGTATCAGAGCATGGTTTGGCATTTTTAGGGACATATAATAGCATTTAGGAATGATATGCAGTGAGAGAATCGTATAGTGATCACCCTTATTGTTTGATATAGGTCATCAACTATAGGAGATCAAGTAGTAGAGTCAGCTGACCTTGAGTCCATTGGAGCCAATAGAGAGTCTCCAATGCCTCAGTCTGAACAAACACCTCTAAGAATTATTGAGAGGAGGGAAAGGAGGTATGAAAAGCTTAGAAAGCAGGGGGCTATAAACTTCTACGGAAGTACAGACCCGACAGAGTCAAAAGGTTGGTTGGAAAGAACTAAACGGGTGTTTGATCAGATGGACTATGAGTCCGATGAAAGGTTTGGCTACGTTGTCTCACTACTGCAAGGTCTGGCTTATTAGGCGTGGAAGACTTTTCCTAGCAGTTCCACCCAACCTTGTAGACTGACATAGGAAGATTTTCTTAAAGTTTTCTAGGCGAACTATATTCCTAAGATTTATCTGGATATAAAGATGAAGGAGTTTCTAGATCTAAAACAAGGAAGCCTTACTATAGTTGAGTATAAGGTGAGGTTCAATGAGTTAATGAGGTATGCTACTGCTTTGATTCCGACTAAGGAAGATAAGTGTAGGCAATTTGAGGATGGACTAAATGTGGAGATCAGAACGAGGTTGGCAATCACTAATTTGAGCAATTTTGCTAAACTGAGAGTTGCATCGATTTGAATTGAACAGTTACTAAAAGATGGGCAAGGAGAATACATGAGGAAGTTCATAATGAAAAGGCAGGGTAAGTCCCAAGCTGATTCTGGCAGGAGATTTAGTAAATGTCAGAATAGATTGTTTCGATCACAGACTAGATTGAGGCAGTCGGGACTTAGACGGAGTGGTGGTTTTGTTCAGGCTGATAGTGGTAGGGGTCAAGTATCTGGAAGGCAGACATAACAGATGCCTTTGCCTAGTTGTGAGCATTGTGGAAAGAGACATGGTGGGGAACGTTGGACGATATCAGGAGCTTGTTTTGGTTGTGGCTCTCTTAAAAATCAGATTAGAGACTGTCCTGCAACTGTGGGACCACAGTTTAAAGTGAGAGGAGGATCGATGAGTGAGCCTAATGTCTAGCAAAGTAAAGCTAGCGGAGTAGGACATAGAGGTAGAGGTAAAGACAAAACCAATTTAGCAAGTCCTGGTGTTAGGATTGAGGTACGCAGCAACCAACCGCAGTCTAAGGCCAAGATCTGTGCCATCACCAAACAGGAGGCATAGAACTTGATCGCAGTTTTTTTTATATGTGTAGTTTTAATATTTTAACCTTGATATTCCACAAGTATACGGGTCATTCATGTAGTATCTAACATGCCAATCCCACGTGGGGGTTAATCTAATCCTAAACTCTAAGGCCGAAACAAATTGCAGAAATTCAACTGTAACTAAGCTAAAATAATAACACAACTTAATCAGTCAATTCAACTTAAGAATAAATCACGAAATATTAAAAAATCAACAAATTTCAATGTACACACCAAGAATCAACCTAAGGAACTACCAACTAAGAGAAAGGGGAAGTTTTTACCTATCTTCAACACTAACCTAATTAATTATGAAATGTCGGATTATTAGTCCTAGAGTATCCTAGGGTTAGTTACTCTCTCTCGAGTTATAACCAAAAGCACTAAATTATTTCCTTCATGAACATGCACACATGATGTTGCCACGTGTATAAGATGCATGAGACCTGCTTTTAAAGTGATTGATTATTTATTCTCGATTTTACATACATGTTAGTGGTGTATGACAAGTGTTAGTGGACATATGATGTGCTGGCTAATTCCACTTAGTTTATAAAGAATTCCTAGGAATTAGATTCTGGAATTTTTTATTAGGCACATTTAGAATGTGTATAAGACTCTAGAATTCTCCCAGAATAAATTGAACTTGATTCAATTAATAGATCAAGTCAAAGTCAAGACTGGTCAGCTTTTTGAAAGCTGATGGGGTTGACTTGTTTGGTGACTTATGTGTATGTGTTTCGATTACAAGACCTTAAAACATTTTTATGAGGTAAGAAATGTATTATATTGATGCTAGTAGCACACTAAGTGCATGTGCTTGAAATTAAGGTTTTGGAAAATTTTCGGACATCGAATCGGTCTCTTTAGTGTCTAGTAGGTTAACTAATTTATCTTGATAATTTTGGCCGTCAAGATATTTTTGACTTGTGTCGAAATTGCCTTAATAAATTTGAGATGACCTAGTGATGTTTTAGATGACTAATTGATGTTCTGGAATTTTGGAAACCCTAGGGATTAATTTAGAATTAATCCAAGTGGAGCATTGCATTTCTAGTGTGGCTAGAAAAGGCATGTGTACTAGAACTAAAGTATTTAATTTGGAAATCAAAATAATTGAATTTTGGGGTTCCTAATTGAATCACATTCATAATTCGAATTAGACGAGACTAACACTAACACCCGATTTAGTTCAAGAGTTGAATCGACTCACAAACTTTTGATGCATAATCAATTCACAATCTAAATTAAACCTCCTTTATGCGTTACATGCATTAGATGCGTTTTAAGGGTAGGTAAAAAGGCATGATAGGGTGGTTATGGATATAGGCTTAATTTAATTGAAGCGTCCATAATCATGCCATATAGTTACAGAAACTATTTGAATATATATGTAAGATATATATAAGTCCATCCAAGTATTGATGAGACCTAAGAACAAATTCCTCAACCAAAATATTAGGACTTACGCCTTCCATTGATATGGCAAGAACCAGAGTTCTTTTAGTGTTGGCTTATTGGGCAAACCTAAGCTCACTCTACACGAATATGTTCAAACCATGGAAATTAGATTTTCGGATTAATGGGTTGGTCCTAACTAGAAGCGTTGATTTGTTGTAAGGTCAATGTGGATAAAGGCGAAGTTGGGTAGTATACATGGGATGTATACGTATCAAGAGTTAATAACCCAACGAGTGTGTTAAATCAACTATTGAAGGCATAAGTCGATAGTTGCATAATTAAATGCAATTGGTATGAATTATACCTACTGATTGACCTAAGGTGGCTTGATGGGCAAACCCGAGGTCATTCTTAGTGATATTGGATATCAACCCAATAGGAAAACTATAAGTTTTCTCGGATTCGTAGTGAGGGCTATGAATTCGGATAAAATATTAGGACCCATAATGCATGTGATTAAAGTCCTTGTCAATATGCATTTATGTACATTCTAACAACTCTCTCATTCTTCTAGGTTATTGAATCACCATGATGTCTTCGTCTAGTGTGAACTTATGCTCTCTACTAGACTCCAACAAACTCACGAGACCAAACTTTTTAGATTGGCTACAAAATTTGAGAATTGTTCTCAAATATGAAAAAATAGGATATGTCCTAGATGAGCCACTTTTGATCCCCCTGCTGTCAATACCTCTAATGAGGATCAAAAAGCTTACAAGAAGTTACTAAATGATAGTGAGTTGGCTAGCTGTATTATACTAGCCTCTATGTCACCAAAATTGTGAAAGCGTCATGAGGCTATGGATGCTCATATCATAATCTACCATTTAAGGGAACTGTTTGATGAGCAAGCTCGGTTTGAAAAGTTCGAGACCTCAAGGTTGCTCTTCCACTTTAAGATGGTTAAGGGGTTGTCTTCAGTGCAGTATGTGCTAAAGATGATTGGATACATTGAGAGGTTAGCCAGTTTGGGTTTCATAATGGATCATGAATTAAGTATAGACTTAATTCTAACTGGTTTGATCGATAGTTATTCATAGTTTGTGTTTAACAATCAGATGAACCAAATATCTACCTCGATACTTGAGGTAATTAATCTACTCAAAATAACTGAGCAAACTGTCAAAAAGCACAGTGAGGCTATGATGTTGGTGGACTCTGCTTCTAATTCTTACAAGAGGAACCAAAAGAAGAACAAGTCCAAGAAGTCAGTGGGAGGTGTAGCCAAGAAGAAGATAAAGGAGAATACATGAAAGTAAATATGCTTCCATTGCAACAAAGAAAGGCATTGGAAGAGGATCTGTAAAGCCTATATCGAGTCATTGAAGTAGAAGAAGGCATTAGATGCTCTACCATCTACTTCAGGGATGTTATTTTTCATTGAGGTTAATATAATTTCTGATCATAATATTTGGGTATTAAATACCGAATATGGCTCACACATATGTGTTGATATGCAGGGCCTCAAAGATAGTAGACTGCTCAAGAAGGGAGAGATGGAACTACAAGTGGGAAATGGAGCAAGAGTTATTGCATTAGTTGTAGGAACTTATGTTTTGTACCTTTTTAGTGGGTTAGAGTTAATTTTGGATAATTGCTATTATGTACCTGTTGTGATAAAGAGCATTGTATCTGTTTCATGTCTTAATAAAAAAAATATTTCATTTAACTTTTTCAAGCAATGGTTGTTCAATTAAGTTGAATGAAATGTTGTATGGTATTGCTAATTATGCAATGGTATTTACATATTAGATATGGACAATCCGATTTTAAATATCAATAACAATAAAAGACAAAAATGGGATAACTTAAAATCATCTTACTTTGGCATAGTCAACTTGGCCATATAAGTGAGAGAGGCATGTCTAAGCTATACGTTTAGGGTCATTTGATTATGAATCATATCACACGTGTGAATCTTGATTTTTAGGCAAGATGAATAAATTACCTTTTAAAGGAAAGGGTGAACAAGCGAATTGGTTATTATACCTAATACATTCTAATGTATGTGGTTTAATGTCCATTCATGCCGGAGGTGGTTTTATATACTTCATTACCTTTATCGATGATTATTCAAGATATGGGTATGTGTATCTAATGAGATAAAAGTCTAAAGCATTTGAAATGTTCAAACAATTTAGGCATGAAGTAGAGAAATAGCTTAGTAAAAGTATCAAGATACTTTGATCAGATCAAGGTGGTGAATACTTGAACAAGGCGTTTGTAAATTGTCTTAGGTTTAATGGGATTGTATCCCAGTGGACTCGACCTTACACCCCGTAACATAATGGTGTGGCTTAAAGGATAAATCGAACCTTATTGGACATGGTAAGGTTAATGATAGGCTTAGGAGATCTACTGAAATCCTTTTAGATTTATGCACTCCAGATTGTTGTTTATGTGATTAACAGAGTCCCTTCAAAAGTAGTTGATGTTACTCTATATGAGATATGGACGAACAAAAACCTTATCTTTATGGTTGTCTGGCTTACGTGAAGCGGATTCAATCAGACAAGCTTGAAGCAAAATCTGATAAATGTCTGTTTGTATGATATCGAAAGGAAACAATTGGATATCAGTTCTGTTAAATCAAAATGACTTTACGTCAATGATTTTGATGAAGACCAAATAATATTGAAAGAAGAAAGTAAGAAGGAAGCAGAAGAATATGAGATAGAAGGCGAAAACCAAAAAGTGAGACAGAAGGCGCAAACCAAAAAGTGAGACGGAAGGCGCAAAACAAAAAGTAAGACGGAAGCGCCAGATAAAAATCAGATGGAAGAAATATGAGACGGAAGCGCAAAGATAAAAGCCAGACGATAGAAAGTGAGACGCAAGTGCAGGATAACAATCAGACGGAAGGAAGTAAGACGGAAGAACCGATACCACGTCAGATTACTAATCAGCTTGAGTTAGTTACAGAACTCAACTGAATAACTGATTCTTTAAAGATCAAGAAACAAGAAGAAAGAAG
>JAOTBA010000002.1:30489031-30499212 GCA_025629845.1 Erythroxylum squamatum | reverse complement strand
TTCAATATTAATTAGTAAACATGTTTTCGACAATTTTCTACTGAAAATGAAAATTGAAAATATATGCAAAAAATCAAAGTAGAAAATAAAAAACTGTTTTCTGAAAGTAAACGCACCCTGAATGTTTGAATCAATCTTTCAGAATACGACGTTACCATATTAGATTATTTATATATAAATGGGCTTGCGTCATCCTTGCTTTATTACGTATAGGCAAAGGTACATTAACAGGCAGAGTAAAACATTATATCTTAGAATCTCGTATTAAAAAAATCACAATATATGAAAGTATTATATATTTATGGAGCTTTTGCCTGTTAATTCTGGTTACTTGCACGATTACGTAGCAAATTAAAGACCGTTTTCTCATGTCAAACATCCAATAAAAGACCATTTTTTTTGGGTTAAACCACCAGGTATCCAACACCACATGGGCAACCGACTAGTCCGGATTCAAGCTGGGAAGGACCCTTGCGGGCGGCAAAGCTCTCATTTACAAGTATTTAAAGCGACTCCATTCTTAAGACTCAAATTCGAAACCTTGGTTAAGGATGGAAGAGCCCCTGCTGCTCCACCACAACTCTCGTTACAAGTGCCTTTCTTTGTTTTATTTCATCAAAACTAGTTGATAACTGTAAAACTGAAGGGGTTAATAATTTCGCAAACTTTTCGCAAACTTATTTGGCACCAACAAATAAAAACAAGCAAAACGGAAATAATAAGAACACCAAAAATTTGGTAACGCAGTTCGGCACACCTTGCCCACGTCTGCGGGGCCCTCACCCAGATTGAATACTTTCACTGTAGTTCGACAAAAATTACATAAGATTGATCTACCCCGTAAGACCCAATCTATGTAACCGACCCACAACCTAACTACCCATGAAAGAATTCACACCCAATAACACGATCGACTTGTGTTAACCTCAACAGAGGATTTTCCAAAATATTTATACTCAAAAGCAAAGACAAATAAAATCAAAAACGCAACAATTTCAGATCTGAAAATCTTCACTAAAAATATTCAAGTAGCGACACAAACTCAGTGTGTACTCATCTGTGACAAAGCCTTTTTAGTACTGTAACCATTAATCAAGAACACAGCAAAAACAACTACTACCCGTAATTCTTGGACTGCTTGATCGATATAACACCAGAGTGACAATGCTGCTCAAAAAGGCAAGAGCATGTGCGCAGATTCCTCCAGGAACAAAATCATCATTGGTTTCTCCAAAAATCAGAATTCCATTAACAGCCGCACAAGCTCCAGAAATCAATATCAAGTGAGCTACAAAATCGACAACAGCACATCCACTCTGGGTTTCTTTTTTTGCCACACACCAAAAGCCTAGCAAAACAAAACCTACACACCTCTCCACGTCAGCCAAGAAGCAATCCCCTTTTTTTTATTCACGCAATCTTCTAAATTTTCTTTATAAGAGTCCTTTCCTTTAGAAGAATCCTTTTCAAAAATGAATTGTATTGGATAAGCAAACTGATACACCTTATTCACGCAACCTTGCTATATTTTCCTTTTAAGAATCCTAGTCACACTTGCACTCAAAGATTCAGTCCAACCAATATTATCCCCAACATCCAATTACGAATTTAAAGCCAATCTTCAATATATATGGTATGTCCCAAATCCAATAAAAATGCCAAAAATAAAAATAGGATATATCTAAAATAAATCCTAACAAAGGTGAACTAAAATTTTTGTTACTATTATTGACACATTAATGAGTTGTAATTATATATAAGTTACTATTAAATAATTATTTATTATTTAATTACTAATAAAAGTGAGGATAAAAAGCCATTTTTTATTTTTACTTATTTAGTTATTAGGAATAGATAAAACAAAAATAACAAAATTTAAAGAACTCTATATTGTTATTTTATGAGAGACATGAACATAATTTAAAATCTAATATATAAATAAAAAATAAATAATCTTTGGACTTGGATGAATATAGAAGATTAAAAATACAAAAGAATATAAAAAAGGTTCAATTTCACACCTCAAGATTTACTTTACGAATAATTAATTCTGTCTGCCATCATCTTCTGAGTTACCTAGTAGTAGTAGTGATACAGATAATTGCAGCTGCGGGAAATTCAAAATTTAGAAGGTTAAAGGATCATCTCAACAGAAGGAAAGTTTCAGAGGAGCTCGTTGGGAATCATTTTTATTTCTCTTTTTTCAATTTATTAATTTATGTCATTTTTATCGTATATTGAGCTATATAAGCAGCTAAGAGAATGTTTGGTTTTTTATTAAGAAAATCCATGTAAAATTCCTTCTTCGGTCTCCCATCCTCTCTGAATATTCGTTGTAATATGTTCTGATTCAGTGATAATCATATAAGAGGAAATGATTGACGATAGAAACTGTTTCAGTGTTGTTGTATTTTGTATATGTTTTTGTATATCCCTGTACATCGATGAGGGAGAGTATATATATACAAAGGAGAAGAAGGATAATACAGCTGTAAAGAATATCTTACAGGTACAACAGAAATAACAAAATCACGAGGAGAAGATTGCTTCTAGAATGAGCGTAGGATGCCATGACTGATGGGCCTGTTGGATACGTGAATGTAGTGGGCTCTTTTATCTATTAAGCTCCACATGCTTGTCATCAACTGTTCTGGCTCTGCTGAGCCCTTCGTTGGTTACCCCGTGGTTTTCACTCCGCGACTGGTTCCAAGGAACTGATCTCACACCATTTGAGTCTTTCCACGGAAGCAGTTGTTGGGACCACGTGGCGGAGAATCACCAGTTTATTATCTCAATGAATGAAGAAATGGCCTGTGATTCTTGATTTGCGAGCTTGATTGTTCTACAACATGTGGATATTTTCAACCCGGTAACTTCTTTGGTTGATGTAGGGGGTGGCACAGGAACGTTTGCTCGGACAATTTGTGAAGCATGCCCTCAAATCGAATGCACAGTCTTGGATCTTCCACAAGTTGTTAAAAACTTGCCGGAGACCAAGAACTTGAAATTTGTTGGAGGAGACATGTTTAAGTTCATCCCTTCAGCAGACGCAATAGTTATCAAGGTCTGCACTTTTATACCATTCGCTGCTACTTCGTTTTCTCTGACTCACCTAGTTAACTAATGAACGTGATCATCTTCATATACGCAGCTGAAAACTTTATCAGTGATTTGTCTATTTATTAGATCGTTGCTTTATCTTGACTAGTGATCTGGATAATTATTACAGTCTGTTCTGCACAACTGGAATGATGAATGTTGCATAAAGATTTTGAAGCAATGTAAAAGAGCTATTCAAAGCAAAGATGGAGGAAAGGTGATCCTTATAGAAATTTTGATCAGTGACAAGAAAGATGAGCAAGAGCTTAACAAAACGAGGCTCTTTGTTGACATGGAAATGATGCTTGCAACCACAGGAAGAGAAAGGAACAAGAATGAGTGGGAAAAGATCTTCCTGGAGGCTGGATTTCGTGGGCACAAAATAAGGGAAACATCTGGATTGTATTCTATCATTGAGGTTTATCCCTAGAGGGGTCATAGTTTAATCAGATCTTACCACTTTTGTCAGTTCATATGCCAACTAGTTTCCAGTGATTATATATTGTACTCTCAGCTTCATAAACATGAGGCGTCCTGGGAAACATAAATAAATCTGTATGAATAAAAAGTGCTTTATTGCTTAATTATTTAGCATAATGTTGAGAATACAACTTTGTTATCACAAGACTATATTTTCGAATCACGAAACAGCTGTTTTGTAAAAATATAAGGGTAAGACTGCATTTCCTCAGATTGCCACAAAGCAGAAAGCTTTGTATACTGAGTCTGTTAACTTTTGATAATACAACTAATGGAGCCAGCTCTGATCTTAGCATTTACTGATTTCTTTTTTTTTTTTTTCTGTTTCTTGGCCTATAAGCTTCATATACTTGCAGTTCATTTAATACAAGCATGCCGTATCAGATTAGCTTGCTTACAAGGAGACAAGTTAAGCAGGAAAACCCTTGGTAGACACATTGGTCAGTAATGGATTTTAATTTTTATGTAATGCTTACGCATGCTTTCGGTAGGTATCCTTTAGCAAATGCCAGTGTTAAGGTACTAAACAAAACAAAAATTGAAAACTATACCTGGTTAGTTTATTGGTACTGCTATTGCTGTGATTGGTCCTGAACTACTCGATGTGCAGCCTGTTAGATAGTCGTTTTGCTTAATTCCTCTGTTTTATTTTATGTCCACCAATCTGTTTGCGTGTGTCTAGCTAACTCTTTTGTGTCCTGCGCTGCAAATTGATTTTCCTGACTAAATTTATGATTAAGTCAAAGGTTTGTTGTCAGAATATGCTTTTGTGCGCTGAAGATTGGAGCCCCCACACTGCAATATGAACGAGAAAAGTAAAAGATTGTATGTGCTTTCTGCATATAAACCCAATGAAAGCGCAAGCCGAAGGAGGAAAACCTCAGAAACACGCTTCTCATTACTGAGAAAATGTTTCGCTTAAAATTTCACAAGGAGTACCTGGATTTGATCTTGGTTCCGATGGGGTTATCTGTCATGTTTGCTTATCATATCTTCCTTCTCTATAGAAACCTGAATAATCCTCGCAGTACAATCATTGGCCGAGAAAACCAGGACAAAACGGATTGGGTTCGAAGTGTTGTTGAGGCTAGACCCTCCTTCTCTATCCTCTTCTTCTTTGACATTGTTTCTCCAAAACATAGTCTTGAATTCAACTTCTGACTCCTTAGTTGGTGTCCGCAGGGTGGTGACCGTGAAAAAGATCTAGACAGAGCGGTCAGTGTTATCTCAAGCAACACATCTGCAGCGACTTACTTGGCTACAATCTCTTTGACTCTCACCTCAGTTATTGGAACTTGGCTTAGTAGTACCTCATCCAGCTCAGTCCTTCAAATCCAAAGAGTCTATGGTGACACACGACCATACACTATATTCATCAAGAACATATGCCTCCTCATCTGTTTTCTTCTTGCTTTTTCAGGCTTTGTCCAAGCAGCAAGACATTTAGTCCACGCAAATTACTTGATTAGCTCAACTGAAAACAAAAAGCTAGTGAAAGAAATTCAGTTTGCTGTTACAAGAGGCAGTAACTTTTGGTCGTATGGGCTTAGAGCTCTTTATTTTGCTCTTAATATCATCCTGTGGTTTTTTGGTCCCATACCCATGTTTGTTTCCTCCATTGTAATGGTGGTGATCCTATATTATCATGACATTTATACAGTTAAATTGCACACTAACTACTGTCAGCCAAATGGTTACAAGGGTAAGACAGCATTTGGCGAAGACAGCTTTGGCTATTGAAAAATCAACCCTGGGGAGGCAAATCTTTATGATTGTCAACATTTTGCATATGTAAATGTCCACACCAGAGTTAAGAGTTGGAATAAAAATACACCAATTATCTCATTTTTATGTTTCTTCTTTTTTTCTTTTTTTGTTTGTTTTTCAGAGTTAAGTATACCTCAAATGGTGGCATGAAAAGCGTGGTTCATGTGCACTTGGTTATGATACATTTAGAGAGTGAGAACTAACTGGCAGTGTTGTACAATTATGAATCGAAGTCAACGTAAGTTTTGGGTCATACCCAAGAAACCGGCAATGTATAATAGAATTAATCCATAGCAAATTGCCTTTGCTTTCACGACAAGAGAGAAAGCTCTAAAGCAACTGTGAATGTGATTTATTTGAGTCCATCAAGCAACAATTAAGATAAGCTCGTCTCTGATCAATTCTGTTTAAAGCCTTTCTATTGTTGTTGCAATTGGGGGGGAAAAAAAGCCATATGCTCTCCTGAAAAGGACAGACAATGGCAGCACCACTAGAAACTAGAGAATTGAAGCACTTCTGTTCCATTCTTAGCTTTAGCTTTTTTGGGTTCGAAAGAAGTTCAATAATTATTCCCTACTTCTCATGTAGTTCCATTTTAATAAGAAATAAACAAGTTGCAAGTTGCCTTGGCATCCTAGTGGAAGAAACTTACTTAGTCAATGCAGCCATATAAAAGTCAATATCTGCGAATCACATAAAAGCTAAATATATATTTTTACACAGGATTACAAATTTTCTTAGGATTCTGAGGGAAGGCATGGCTTTTCAGAAGGAGTACCTTGATCTGTTCTTGGTCCCTTCTGGATTGTTGATTATGTTCCTTTACCATCTCTATCTTTTATACAGATACCTTAACTTTCCTCACACCACAGTTCTTGGCTTTGAAAACAACGACAAAAGAGTTTGGGTTGAGAGAATTATGCAGGTTTGTGATTGATCATCTCTTTTGTTTTCCTTTCTGCAAAAAGTTCGATTAGAATCTCTAACTTATTGCTTGGTATGGCAGGCAGATAAAACTGATGTAGAGATGGCCCTAAATGTGATAGCCTCCAATACTTCTGCGGCAACTTTCTTAGCTTCTATATCTTTAACTCTCAGCTCTATAATAGGAGCCTGGCTAGGAGGATCTTCTGGCAATGTTTTCGAAAGTCAACTGATCTATGGAGACACAAGGCCATCCACCATCTCCTTGAAGTACATAAGCCTCCTCATATGCTTCCTCTTGGCATTTTCATGCTTTGTTCAATCAGCAAGGCATTTTGTTCATGCAAATTATCTATTCAGTATACCAGACAGTGGCATACCTGTGAAAAATGTGGAGGTTGCAATCATAAGAGGTGGTGATTTTTGGTCACTTGGACTTAGAGCATTATATTTTGCTCTCAACTTGTTACTGTGGTTTTTTGGGCCTATACCAATGTTCGTTGCTTCTGTTGTTACGGTCATTATCCTCTATTATCTAGACACCAATTCCACTCCTTTGCATCAATATCATAAGCCTCCTGGAAACCAGATGCTCAAGAGGGTTGGCCAGACAATATCCGAGTTTGGAACTGATGTTTGATTCCAAGTATGATTTCGGGATGAACTTTCTCACTTCTTCCACTTGTCATATTTTTCATGTTCCTGAAGAGAAACACATGGTTGCTGAAGAAAGTTGTTGAGGAAGAAAGATATTGTAAAAGCACTCTAGATCTAGAGCATTACCATTAGGTTGAAGCAAAGAGTTCAACAGGAGTTTCCTTATTAATTATATGTCAACTTTCCTTTTTTTTTTCCTTCAGTTTTTGTTAATGATTCAGCTGGAGCGATGATTTCAAGGTGGATCATAAAACAGCAGAGAAAAAATTTAACAGCAATGTGTCTTTTAGCTTCTTAAAGTCAATTCAGCATTACTTGGCGTATAGAATTAAGTGCGAGAGTTGGAAACTCAGCATCTAAAACTGAAGTATGAGGTTGCAATATAATGGTAGGACTAATTTTCCAATCTTTCTTGCTTGCACACAAAGGAAGCTTTAAATTTTCTAATCTTTCTTGGTTGCACACAAAGGAAGCTTTAAAACGATCATTCTCTTAACTTATCAAAAGTCTTTCCTTCAAGTCTTGTCTAACTTCACGTTTGTATACCATATCATTGTTGTTTACTAATTCTACAAGTGAAGTCAGAAGTAACAAGTCTGGCGCAGGGTATTAGAAGGCCATCAGGATTTTCGGTATATTTTCTCTTCTCTCGTAAATTTCAGTCATCTATTTATGTGAGTTTCGTATAAATAGATAGTTGATATTCATAGGACAGGGTAGAGAGGGGAGAAAATGGACAGAGAATCCGTCCCCCATTGGAAAGGAAAGTTCAGAATCGCTTTCTATACCTTCTGCAAATAAGAGTTTTTGGAAAAAGGAACGAAAATCTTAATGCTTTTTAAAAATAGGAAAATACCATTGCATTATTGAGGAAGGTTATCAAGCAGTACACTTACACACAGTGTCCACTAAGAGTGAAAAATAGAAAAATACCATTGCATTATTGAGGAAGGTTATCACGCAGTGCACTTACAAACAGTGTCCACTAAGAGTGAAAGTCATGCACGACAAACTAGGATCATTCTTCTAATGTACTTTTCCAGCGCTTTTCAATTGCTTATGTAAACTTATTGTTAAAGAAAGGGAGGCTTATAAAGATGATGTAGTTTCTCAAATGTAAATACTAACTTCCAAATTGCTTAGCAATCTTAAATATTGAAAGAGTAACTTTTATGAATTGCCTAATGAAAGTTGTACAAGTTACAGCATATTAAACGCTTATAGCGTCAATTTCGTCATTTAGAAGGGTCATATGCAGTGCAATAGGAAGGGTAGGGAGGAATATAATTCACAAATCTCCTTCACTGAGTACTACGTTAGAAATTCACAAGTGAAAAAAGTCAACGTAACGAGTACACAAGGCTCTTCGTAAATCTAGAAAGGGTCATAATATACGCCGCCTTTCCTTTGTATTTTTACAAAGAGGTTGTTTTTATAACTTGAACCTATAACCTTATGGTCACAAGTGGAAATTCACAAGTAGAGTAATCCTTATGTCTCCTTAAAAAGAGACATAAGGATTAAGTGAGTTATATACAAAGGTATGATTCACAACTCATTGCCTTAAAGTTTTTTGTTGAAATATGATATCCTAGTTGTATATTAGCTTATTTGGATTCGCTCCAATTTATCCCCAGGTCGGACAAAATCATTCATTGGCATCAGAACTAGGTTAGCGAAGTATGATAAATAAAGATTCATATATTTGAGTCAGGTAAACAGGTGATTCATGAAGTGACTCAAATGGCTTCACATAAGCTATGGTTTAAGAGGGGAGCTAATCTAATATAGATGGATTAATATGTGAGGGAGAGATGTTGGAAATTTACAAGTGGAGTAATCCCACGTCGAAAAAGATATAAGGATGAAGTAAGTTATATAAAGTTGGCAAGGTATGATGAATAAAGATTTATAGATTTGGTTCAAATAAATGAGTGATTCATAAAGTGACTCAAATAGCTTCACATAAGCTATGAATTAAAAAGAAGCTAATCCAATATGGATGGATCCATTTTTGAGGGGAAGATGTTAGAAATTCAAGGGTAGAGTAATCTCATATTAGAAAGAGACAGAATGAGAATGTGGAAATTTCAAGCTTTTTCTCAATTTTACCCCTCCTTTCTTCCCCCTAACCTATATATTCACTCTTACCCTCATTGTTTTCACCCACAACACTCTCTCTACTCTCTCTCTAACAAACAAACTCCCAAATCATCTCACTTCTCTCTACAAATTTCTTTATCTCTCAAAATTCTTCACATCTCTTATTCCAAATGGGACTGAAAATTAAGTAGACAGCTAAGCGCGTTCAAGGAAAGGGCAAAGTACAGGTGTCAGGGTGCGGACAACAAAATTTAGCAGTGAATTACGGAGCACCCTTTCCAATCTACTTGGAAGAGGAAGGTAACCGTTTCCAAACCCTTAGCCTTAAAAATATTTTGGTACCTAGATACTTAGACTTTGAAATATTAGAAAGAATTAGATTGAGAGAAAATGTTGAAAACTTAGGAAGTAGAATCCAATGAAAAAAGTTTATGCATTTTAACTTTGTCATTTATGAAGAACTCACCCTTGAATTCTTCACATCCCTCCTATTTGAGCAAGGTAACCCGAGAGAATTATGGTTTCAGGTGTGGGGTCAACCGTATGAGTTAAATATTGAAACTTTATGTGAAACCGATGGATTCCCAGGATCAACCATAGTGGATCAGCGCGATGACTTCCGCGTCATATATTATTGGGCCCAATTGATGGGGTTGGACAAATTCAATCCTAAGAATGCAACATCAACATCATTCGCAATCCTGAACACTTGTTGTTGCTTAAATTCATGTGCCAAACAATTTTAGACAAAAGTGAATGCTACAAGTGTTCAGTGAAGGAGTTATTTATTTTGTGGTACATGGATAATAGCATCCAAGTTTATACATCCACCCACATTTGTAACGCTCTCATTGCTTCTCTAAAAAAGAGAAGTAATAATATTGGTATAGGATACTTGGTTACCACTATTGCAAATTATTACAGTGTTAACTGTGATGGATTGATTGTGCATCTTCTTGAATTTCTTAACACTCGTCATTTGACGAGAGCTAAGATCTTGAAGTCCTATAATATGAAACTTTGAGATGTTAGTGCAAAATCACATACTAAGAATAGGACAGAACAGGACAGGACATGTAGCATCCCACTCCCGCAAGACCCGAACCCGACATCATGGGTGATATCCGAGCCCGTGCCTCACGAGGGTGGTA
>JAOTBA010000002.1:30478288-30488931 GCA_025629845.1 Erythroxylum squamatum | reverse complement strand
GGATCGACCTAGACTTGCCACTGCTATAGTAGTAGTCTAGTAATTTTATTTTGACTAGCGAAACGACACGCGGTCACATATGATATATGAAAAGGAAGATTAAAGGAACAAAGTGAAACAAAGAAGAAGAACAAAGAAATGAGTGAGTTCTCGAGGACGAAGGGAGTTCTCGGGGACGAAGGGAGATGGAGGCAAGCAGTACGAGGGAGGGAGGCCGCAGGTAGGTGGGTGGCAGGGTGGACGTGGCTTGACTTTCATTTAATCAGAGGCAAAACGACGTTGTTTTTACTTGTAAAAAAATTACGCCGTTTTGTCTCATATTGTATTAACTATCTAGTTAGAAAACGACATCTTTTTACTCTTAAAGCAAAATGACGTCATTTTATCAGTGGAACAAATAATTTAAACATGAACGAAATGACATCGTTTTGAAACAAACAAAACGACGTCGTTTTGTTCGTGGCCCCCAGGCGGGCCACGGACTGGGCTGTTTGACTCGGGCCACAATCCATGGCCCGTGGCTCGGCTTCAAATGCCCTTAACAGGGCCAAACCTGTTAACCACGGCCAGGGTCAGGCCGGGCTGGGTTTATTTTAACATGCCTGTATACGTTTAAGATCACGCTACATTGTTTTTTCAAATTTCACTTAGATTCCTATAATCTCATTCCAATATACAAAATAAAAAGTTATGTTAGCCTAAGTCTCTTCAATTCACCCTTGATATAATCCCCGACAATGGCACCAAAAACTTGTTGATGTTGGGCAAATTTTACAATTTATAACCCTCAAATACTGCAAGTGCATGGATCATGAAATGTAGTATGTGAAGGGTCGATCCCACGAGGAGGTGTGAACTAATCTAATCCTACATTATCTAAGGCTACAAATTTAATAAAATGAAAATAAAATTACATAAAAAAGTAAATACGGAAAAGTGATTATCAAGAATTTAATTAGCAAGTTTAACATAAAAAGAAATTCAAATCGAGCAATACAAAAGTCACAATAGAAATTACCAAGAAAAGTTACCAGATTATGAGAGAGGGAATTCTTCCCATCATTAATGTTAACCTAGCCATTTATATGTTAATGGGGTGTCGGTTCTAGACTATGGAAGGGGGGATTACTCTCTCTAGTTATAATCACGTGCCCTAATTAATAATCCCTAATTGGTGTAAGTATCAAACAGGTAATCTCTCAATTACCAACAATCCTAACCTAATTAGTTTTTAAGCTCTTTAATAAAAAGTCGAGTTTCACACGAGTTCTCTCTTTATATAATAACTGACTAGATTGGTTACGTGGTTTATTGGATTGCCTAACTCTCATTAACCTGACCTAATCATTTTGCATTCAGCTCACCCTCTCGATTTGTTATCAAAGCATGAAGATACAACAATCAATCACAACACCCAATCAAGATAACACAAAAATAACTAGATTAATATTAACTCAAGGAAAAGTCACAAAAGAAAGTTAGAACATCTTAATCAAACCCAAATCCATAAACATGCCACGATTATAGCTCCTTGCATCTGCGTTTGTCACGATCATGGCTTATTGGTCACGATCGTGGCCCTTTCTTCATGATTTTGTCACGATCTTGGCACATTAGCCACAATCATGGCCCTCTGTTTTGGTTTAGGCCTCCTATGAATCTCTTTTGCTCTTTGATATTTGCCCTGAAACACTAGCAAACATATCACGACACCTCAAAAACATAAAATTAAAGCCCAAACACGTGTTCTAACTCGCAAAACACTGAAGACACAAATATTTCACTAACTAACACAATTCTAACCTAATTATACACTAATTGATTAAATTTAACAACTAAACACATCATAAACTACCCACAAAACATGATGCAATCTACGACTATCAACATCCCCACACTTAAACATTTGATTGTCCTCAAGCAAAAACAAAACAAACAAAACCCACAACATATGAAAACACAAAACATGCAAATGCAATAATGAGGTAATGACATTTAACTTCACGAAAGTAATTTAACTACGAACACTATCCCTCAAGTTGTTCTAACTTATTAACTTGCAAACTTGGCATCTAAGTATCTTGGAATAAATATACATATTAACCAAAACCTTAATGTCAAAATTTGTTCACCCTTTTCTCTTGCATACACACATTGATAATCATTCAGTCAATTAAAAATGTAACTATCCCTAGGTAAGTTTTCATGAAAATTCAAGCTATTCAAAGGGATCGGTAGGTTTATTTGACAAAACACTATTTTTGTTAATTTTTATAGACATAAACCTAGCCTTTTATGCGAAGGCAAACATTTGTGATGAATGTCAATCCGGTTACTCAACTAGGTCATGCTTTTATTAAGAGGCTTGGTTGGAATGTCATTATAGCCTTTTGACATGAAGGCACACATTTGTGTTGCATGTCAATCCGGTTGCTCAGCTATATCACATTCTCACTGGGCTACTAGCTCTATTCATAACCTGAAGGCTAACGGAATAGTTATTTGCTTATAATTTACTTTACTTTTTATTATTATTATTACCTACCTCATTTCTTTAGCTAATCGTTCTCACAAAAAGGTACTAGCGATATTACTTATTTGATTGGCCTAAAATTATAAATGAATGTGACAAATTCCTAGGGTGAATAAACTAACATCATATCCTAATTAACATGTATATTTAACCAAGGTAACCTAGATCATTAATTTCAAGGGCCAATAAATCTTCGTAACCTGAAAGACTATGCTCAAAGTTAAATCGATTATATTAAGTCCTAGTCATTGACACATTCACACAAATCACATCATGCAACCTAAAACAAACTAACATACGATATGCAAAATTCACATTCAAAATTAAAGCATATATGCACACAACCCTCCCCACACTTGGAAAACACATTGTTCTCAATGTGAGAAGATCAAACACAACACATAAGGTGGTAATAAACATAAAATGAAATGAAACATAAAGAAAGAATTTAAAAGAGAAAGGGTTAGAACATAAAATTGTCATGGTGATGGAGGTGGTGATGGTGTTAGCGTTGAGACCAAATCTGCTAGACACTAAGAGTGCTTACCTATCTTATAAGTGATTTAAGAGAGAAAGAGAATTAGTGGTCCAATCCATTCCATCTCATTATAGATTTGAAAACAAATCTAACTGCACAACGATTTAAATCTAACTACTAAACATGTTAATTTAGGGTCATTAACTTGACCTTGTATCCTTGGAAGCGTGTTCAATTGTTAGAAAGGAAGGAAATTACTTCCTTTTCCTTGGAAATCACTCCTCTAAGATATAGTTTGCAGCGATGCTCATTCACTTTAAAGGTTTCTTTGTTGAAATTTTTTAATTCAAGGGCTCTATGATCAAAAACTTGGGTGACCGTAAAAAGGTCCACTCTATTGCGATTTCAACTTTCTTAGAAACAGTCTCAACCTTGAATTGTATAGCAAAGCTGCATCTCCTACCTTGAATTCCTTCTATTTAATATGAGAGTCGTGCCATCTCTTTACCTTCTCCTTGTAAAGTTTAGCATTTTCGTACGCATTTGAAAGAAACTCTTTAAGTTTATTTAGTTGCAAGAATCGTTTTTCACCTGCTTGCTTCCAATTGAAGTTTAAAGCTCTCATCACCCAATATGCTCGATGCTTTAGTTCCATAGGCAAATGACAAGCCTTACCATATACAAGCTTAAAGGGAGTCATTCTGATAGGTGTTTTGAACGCATTCCTATAAGCCCATAAAACATCATCTAACCTTACTAACCAATCCTTCCTATAACTATTCACCGTCTTTTCTAAAATTCATTTTAGCTCTCGGTTCGGGACTTCCACCTATCTACTTGTAACATCCTGTCCCCAAATTAAAGGTGAGGACCTAAAATTTCAGTACATGGGAGCTCAAAAAGAGATTAAGGAAATGCATTTTCTTGCTCATGCATCATGTTAGCATATATGCACATAAATATTGAATGTTTGCATATAAAAAAAAGTGGTACATGCATTCATTGACAAATTCTGGGTATAATTGATGTTAAATGTGAATTTATTGAAAATGAGAAGTAAAGGGAGTAGAAAGAGTGATCTTGGTATGAGTTGTGAGAAGGAAAGAGTTAGAAACCAAATTGGTAGTGATATGGAAAATGTTCCCTGAGTGTGCTTTGGTCTGTTAGCCATAACGTCTTCTTTAGTTATCCAAACGAGATGATTCTTAATTTGAATTAAACTAGACACATATGGATACATTTCTTATAAAGACATCGAATTTTAATTCTGTCTCTAAGAATCTCAAAATTTTTCATGGAGTTAAGAATTGGGTGCAGTACGTTGGTGTATGAATGGAAAATTTGTCTTTGGACTTTAGGGGCAAATTTGGGATTGATATAAATAGATTTTGTTCAAGTTGCCTTCTGGAAAGTTATAGATCTTTCTTTATCTTTACAACGGTATATAGTATGAAAATTTTGGACAACTGAGCTGAAAGTTATGATCATTATAAGTGGAGATGTTCTGGAGCAAAAGTAAGACGAAAGGAAAGTAAGATGAAGTTACTGTTCATCTTCTACTTTCTGTTTTATTTTTTATCCTTTGGAAGATAGAATTTGTCTTCTAGGGCTTCATAGAAGTTGTAGATCTAGAAGTCTTCTTTAAAACGGTATAAGAATGACCTTAATCCGATATTTGTAGAGAAAGTTATGCTCTTTTGATTGCTTCAATCTTAGTTTGGCCAACTTCGTCTTAGATGATGTCATCTTCGTCTTAGTGACGTCATCTTCGTCTTAGTTTTGGCCAACTTCATCTTAAGGAATTCCTGCTACAAACCTTCTACAATGGAGTCACTCCATCCACACGAGGCACAATAGATATAGCATCTGGAGGATCTCTTATGAGAAAGACAGTTGAGGAAGCGAAGGTGTTGTTG
Source organism: Erythroxylum squamatum (assembly GCA_025629845.1). NCBI lineage: Eukaryota > Viridiplantae > Streptophyta > Magnoliopsida > Malpighiales > Erythroxylaceae > Erythroxylum > Erythroxylum squamatum. Next base: position 30,484,004 of record JAOTBA010000002.1, on the reverse strand, counting down.
GAGGAGATGGCAAGTAACAGTTGTCTTTAGATGGTGGACAGAAGTAGACAACACACAACAATCCGAGAGTAAAAGGGAGCTATATTTGTTGACTTAATAACGAAAATGTAAGCTAAAAATCGGCAGCTTAAACCAATAGCTTAATAACAAGAAAGGCTCCTTTTTTGCTCCTATCAAAGTAATTCAACAGAGATGTAAGTTGTATGGATAAGAAAACCATAACACCATCGATAGCTTTCTGATGTAAAATAATAAATCGGACTGGCTTAGTTATATAGGAGCACAGTTTGGTCAAGGAGGGGGGAACGATACCTACGCAATCACGTACAATCCTGGGTGGAAGAACCACTGGAACTTTTCTTGGTTAAACAAACTCCATGGACACTAAGTTAGACAAAATCTTAGACAAGATTGGAAGCATGGATGAAGCTTACAAGTAACGAAGAATCATGCCTCTTCCATCCACAACTTAGAAGTCTAAATGAGCCAATTGGCAAATGCATTGTCTGTATGAAATGTAAGAAGCCCTCTGAGCAATCCAAAAACAAATATGAAGGAAAAAATAATGGCGATCACCTAAGCCACTGAAGAGAAGCTCAATCAAGTTGAAGATGAAAAGAAAAAGGCTAACGAAAGTTCCTTGCAAAGTAAATATAACTTGACAAAAATCAAGGAATATCGACCTACAATTTCATACCCCATCCTAGCATAGAGAAAGCCAAAAGAAGTAGGGTTGAATAAGGTTCTTAATATGATAGAGCAACTAAAAACACGACTTGCCCTTGTGGAGTCTATAAAAGAGAATATAGGAAACAGAGAGGAACTGCAGAAGTCGGAAGGTAAAGTATTAAACAAGGAAAAATCCAATGAAGTGGCAACACTACCATAAAAGCAAGATGATCGAGGGGATATTTATATTCCTTATACTATTGGTAGTGTCAGGATAAGGCTTTTGCAGACTTAGGAGCTGGCATAAGTATGATGCCTCACATTTTAAGCAAAAAGATGGAGTTAGGTGAAATAACACGAATCAGGATGTATGTGCAAATGGTTAATAGATCAATCCACCATCCTAGGAGCATAGTCAGGGACATTCTTGTTAAGGTTGACAAATTCACCTTTCCCACGGACTTCATCGTCTTAGACATAGAGGAAGATTTGGAGACACTCCTTATCCTCGGACGACCATTTTTAGCTACCACTCCTTTTCTTTTCGTCGCTGATGGAGGCGAGTTAACTTTAAGAGTGGGGGACGAGAGGGTTTCATTCAAAGTGACTAATGGTACAAGAAATTCTTTCAAATCTATGGACGCTATAAAGAGGAACAAGTCTTGTGAAAAAGTTGAGCAGAGTTATAATCACAAGAACCCACTAGAGAAGCCAAAAATTTGAAAGAATAATTGAAAGAAGATGACAAGGAAGAAGGGTAGTGATAAGCACAATATGGTAGCTCACTTACAAGTTATGAAACTTATAAGGACGCTACAATTACATGATTTGTTTGAAACACCTTGAGCAAAAAAAGTACGTCCAGCTAGAGACGATAAATGAAGCATTGCATGGGAGGCAACCTATGATGTTAAATTTTGTTGTTTTCTCTTTTGATTTAGGTTAGGTTTTCAATTATGTTTTTACGTGTTTTCCAATACATGTTATTATCTTAGAAAAATTAAGCTAGGTTTCTTTATCTCTCTCTCTATTTTTCACAATGAATTGGAAAGGTATGAAAAAAAACAACAAGGTGATGATGAAAATATAAGATAGGGAAGGAATTTGGGAGTGACATTAGGAAAAGAATCAAAAAGGGGAAAGGAGTAAAAATTCCCACTATCATAATCATGGCTCCTTGGTTATGATCGTAACCCAATTTTGAGGTCTCCGTCATGATCGAACCTATTTTAGGTCATGATTGTGACCCTAAAAATCCCTTCTGTCACGATCGTGACCTACGGCGGGGTAGAATGGGAATGTAGGAATTTTCAAGCTTTTTTCTCAATTTTACCCCTCCTTTCTCCTACCTAACTTATATATTCACCCTTACACTCATTTTTCTCACTCACAACACTTTCTCTACTATCTCTCTAACAAACAAACTCTAAAATCCTCTCACCTCTCTCTAGAAATTTCTTCATTTCTCTAAATTCTTCACATCTCTCATTCGAAATGGGACCGAGAATTAAGCAGTGGCTAAGCGCGTTTAAGGAAAGGGCAAAGCATAAGTGTCAAGGCGTGGACAACGTAATCTAGTGGTGCATTATAGAGCACCCTTCTCGATCTACTTGGAAGAGGAAGGTAACTGTTTCCTAACCCTTAGCCTCAAGAAGACTGTTGTGCCTAGATACTTGAACTTTGAAATATTAGAAAGAATTAGATTGAGAGAAAAGATTGAAAACTTAGGAAACATAATTCAATGGGAAAAGTTTACACATTTTAACTTTGTCGTTTATGAAGAACTCACCCATGAATTCTTCATATCCCTTTAATATGAGCAAGGTAACTCGAGAGAATTATGGCTTCGGTTGCGGGGTTGACCGTATAGTTAAATATTGAAACTTTATGTGAAATTGGTGGATTCCCTGAATCACTGATAGTGGACCAACACGATGATTTCCGCGTCATACATTATTGGGCCCAATTGACAGGCTTGGATAACTTCAATCCTAAGAATGCACACAACAACATCATTCGTAATCCCAAACACTTATTATTGCACAAATTCATATGCCAAATCATTTTTAACAAAACTAAAAGCGACAAATGTTTGGTGAAGGAGTTATTTATTTTGTGGTGCATGGATAATAACATCTAAGTTTGTACATCCACCCATATTTTTAACAATCTTATTGCTTCTTTGAAAAAGAGAAGCAATAATCTTGGCATTGGGTACTTGGTTACCGTTATTAAGGATTATTTTGGTGTTAACTGTGATGGATTGACTGTGCATCTTCCTAAATTTCTTAACACTCGTAATTTAACAAAAGTTTAGATCTTGAAGTTTTATAATATGAAACTTTAAGATGTCAGTGCAAAATCACATGTTAAGAATAGGGCAGGATAGGCCAATTCCAGCTCGGCATCATCACAACAAGTGGAGGAGTCAACCAACAAAGAATTTGGAGAAGAGGAAGAAGCAAGATGGGAGAAGGTACTAGAAGCAACTTTAAACACTAACAAAGCAATTGCAAATAATGACAAGGCGCTAAAGCACTTCAAACACTAACAAAGCAATTGCAAATAATGCCAAGGTGCTGAAGGAGGTGCGAATCGTGTAGATGTGTCAATGGCTAGGACTTAACGGAATTAGTTTGGCTCTGAACATAGTCTTCTAAGTTGTAAATATTTATTATCTTGTGCAATTCGTGTTCTAGGTATCTTCAGTTAAATATGCATGTTAATTAGGATCCAACATTAATTTGCTCACCTTAGGAAATTTGTTACATACATTTATAATCATAGGTGAATTGAACAAGTAATGTTGTTAGTATCTTTTTATGAAAATGATTACCTAAAGAAATGAGGTAGGCAATAAAATGTGAAAAAAATTGTGTATATTTCTTAAGAAAATAACTATTCCGCTATCTTTGGGTTATAAATAGAGCTAGTAGCTAGTTGAGAATGTGATGTAGCTAAGTAACCGGGGGACATTGATAAAAAATGTTTGCCTTCGTGTCAAAAGTCTATAATGACATTCCAACCAAGCTTATGAATAAAAACATGGCCTAGTTAAGTAACAAGGTACATTCCTCACAAATGTTTTGCCTCGCGTCGAAAGACTAGGTCAATGTTAAAGAAAATTAACAAAATGGTGTTTTAACAAATAAATCCTACTGGTCTTTGTTAATAGCAAGATTTTTCATGAAAAGCTACTTAGTAATGCTTGCAATTTCAATTGACCACTGTTTACCAATGTGTGTATGCAAGTGCCGAGAGTGAGTGAATATGATGTTAAGTTCTTGATTAGTGTGTATATTTAGTATAAAGTGCTTAGTCATAGATTGCAAAAGTTAATAAATTAGAGCAGCTTAAAGGGATGTGTTTAAAGTTAAATTAGTTTCATGAAGTTTAATGCCATTATATTATCATTGCATTTGCATGCTTATATGTGTTATTGTTTGGTGTATTGTGTTTTGTTTTATTTTGTTTTTCTCGAGGACAAGCAAAAGTTTAAGTGTGGGGATGTTGATAGTTATAGGTTACATTATGTTTTAGTAGGTAATTTAGTATGTTTTTAGTTGTTAATTAGATAATTTGTGCATGTTTAGGGTTAAAATTGCGATAGTGTGATTTTATGTTAGTGTTTTTTAATGTTATGTGGTTTAGAGCATGTTATCGGGCTTTAATTTTATATATTTTTAGGTGTTTTGATGTATTTGTTAGTGTTTGAGATCAAGTAAAGAAGATCAGAGAAGTTTGGAGAAAGCTTGGAAGAAGACTCATGGCCACGATCATCACATCTTAGTCATGATTGTGGCAGAAATAGCCATCCAGGGACTTGTCATAACCATGACACTTTTGTCACGATTATGATAAAAGCCAAACAACACTAGGTCATAATTGTGATAGAAACCAAATTTGAAGTGTCACGATCATGACACACATAACATAGACGTGAGGATCTACTTCTATTTCTAATTTTGGAGGGTTGTTTTGGACTTTTTAGCCTGGGTAAAACCTAGTTTTTACCCTAAAAGGCAAAAAAAATATAAAAGGAAAAGAAAATGACCTGATTACGAGAGCTTCCATTTGCCACTTTTGGAAATAACGAAGGAAGAGGAGAGAAGAGGAGAGGAGTTGTTACTGCTGCTACCATTCCCAGTCCACTCCAAGTCAGTAAAGTGGGTCCCACTTTTATGTAATTTAAAAATTCCACGATAAAAAAAAATGACACGTGGAATTTCACTGATAGAGGCTAAACTTTGTCAGATTTTTCGTCATAGTAGAGTCTGGTTTGGACGTTTTGTAAATGTTAGGGTTTAACTTGAACGCTCCAAATTGTTGAGATTCAACTTAGATTTTTGTGTAAATGTTAGTATTTAAAATGCTCTTTTGGCCTTAATTATTTCAATAAATTTATTTAACTTGAAAAAAACACTTGTACATACACTAATATTGTATACTGTTAGATATGAAACAGTTCCTCTTCACATCTGTTTCATAAAATTTTAAATGAATTCTTTTTTCAATTCAAAATTAAATATGAAATAATATAGTTTCTTGATCAATACGGGGTGCCCCTATTCATATCTATTATAACCAAAATTTACAATTATATGAACTTGTATGGAAGGTACTTTTAACTTTTTAATTTCAAGTTGAACTTGTGATGGTTGTACTGAAAACAAATTCTTATACATAAACATGGAACTATAATTTGTATATTTAATTAAAAACCTGTCATCATGCATTTTTATATATCCTAACGTTTTTATTGAAGTACAAGTTAAATTCTAATAATTTGGAGCATTTAATTTAAATCTTAGCATTTTTAAAATATTATAAATAAATCCTAAGCGGAAGAAAATTTTAATAGGCTAAGTTTCCCTCAACTAAGTTTCATTACTTTTTTTTAATCACTAAATATCAAATTCTCAATTTGTATGAACCTCAACTTTAGTTTCCATTTTTTTTCCTTAATTCATCTGTTGAATTGTGTTGTTTTATGCAACCTGCTGTGTTGAAAATGGTAGAGAAGCTTGCAATGACAAGGAAAGTGAAG
>JAOTBA010000002.1:30415898-30446996 GCA_025629845.1 Erythroxylum squamatum | reverse complement strand
ATTTGGAATAACTCAGTGATCACTTGGGGGAGGAAGAAGAGTATTTCATTGCTACAAATATGGATTATTAAAAAAAAAATAAGACATGTATTTGGATATTTCTCTTCAACTCAAAAAAATTGTATTATTCATTTGACATGAGTAGTTGAAGCGAACTCTCCTAAGAGAAAAATGGATTATGGGAGTGTGTGACTTGGACTATTGATTTGGCCGTGAAGATATATATCTTCCACATTGGAATTCAGCTATGGATGTTTGAAGATATCAAACTGTGGATACTTGAAGTTATCAAATTGTGGATACCTGAAGGTATCAAACTATGGATACCTAAAGGTATCGAACTATGGACACCGGTGATGTTGAACTGTAACAGCTACACTGAACCCTATAGGCATGCCTATCTATCCACAGTTAAGACAATAGAGCAGGCACTATAACATTTCCTTTAACCATTTGCAAATTTCACAATTCATGTGTTAACAAATCATATGATATACATTTCAAGTCATAAAATCTATATTTGTGTTCATACATGCAAGTCATAACTAATCACCATTAGAAGGGTGTCAAAATCACACTTGTACAATTTATACTATATACATATAAGCAATACATACGCAAAAAAATCATTTATGTACATGTAAGTTTTCTTTGGAATGCATTATGCTCAATCTTAAATTCCAATGTTCAGTCTCTCAATTCACATATGGTAAGTCCTATTTATTTAGTTCTAGATGTTTGAAAATTTTCATACACATTCATAAAGGTTCGGATAAGATGCGGTAGAAATCAGAAACATAAACAATGCCACGGTTATGATAGACACTCTCTCCATTCATACCACTACTTGTTCCTTAATATGCATATAGAAAAAGTCAGAACTGGGTTTCGAGGTCTTCTAGACACTTTTTTCTCTATGTCTATAGTTTCTATATCACTAACAACCAGACCATTTGGACTTCCAAATCATGCGACATAGGCAAAATATCATAATCTGCTCCAAAATAGGGGTAGCACCAAGTCACCTTTTTTATCTCAATTTTCAGGGTCATAGAGCTAGAATTAAGTTAGAGTTCCTTCTAGCGATATTTAGCTCTATGTTTTAGTTTCATATGCAACTGAAATCAAACAATTTGGAGGTTTGTAGGATGAGTTATGACTCAAACAATGTGACTGACTCAAACAAACCCTAGATAGAATTCCATTACACAATACTCTCTTGTCATATACAACCAAGTTCATGCAAAGTAACACCAAAGCAACATCCCAGAAACAATTACACATCCAAATGAATCCTTATATCCATTCAATCATGCACAAATACAGAAATCAACTAAGTGAAGTCCTAAGCCTTAAAATTGGCAAAGTAGTTCTTCTAATGCTTTTCCTTCCCTTCCTTTTTGGCTTTGCTTGAATCGCCAAAGGAAAAATGATGGGATGAAGAAGATGAAACGGAGAGGTTAAAAATATGAAGTTAAGCCATCAAAGTTTCGTCCATCTCCCCTCTCCATATGCCTTTTCATGAATTTTCTAATCTTAGGCACATGTTTCAATGCCATTAGACCATATGTCACAATCCTATTGGACTATGTGTTACAATGCTATTAGACCATATGTTGAAATGCTATTGAAACATGTGTTACAATTCTATTAGACCATTTGTTACAATTCTATTGGACTATGTGTTAAAATTCTATTGGACACATATGCTTTAATCTTATTGGTCCATGAGTTGACTTTAGGAAAATTGCATATTTGTCCTTCTTCTTCCTTTAATTCCCATATTAGCCTATAATATTATCAATTTATTTTATTGCTCTATGTCTTAAGTTTCTAATGGTATAAATTTCATGCAATGTGGTTAAGTATTCCAAGAGTTATACCCAAAACACTACAGGATGTTCGAAAATAGGGACAGCAGCTAGAACTCAACTTCAAACCACAATTCAAAAATCTTAGAGGTAGAATCAAATTTCAGTTCCTTCATCAAAGTTTTAGTTTCTATTGTAATCTCCAATTGGAATTATCCAATTTGGAGGTCTAAATGCCAAGATATGGCCAAATTACAAAAATATGTTCAGTGAAACCTCTCCATTCAGTAAGGTACACATCCCAAATCAACGAACTTTGGTCTTATCATGCAAGAGCAACACAAAAAATATCCAATTTAACCAAAAAAATTCCATAAGCAAATGGTATACTTCTTCTACCAATTCTCCTCACATCACATTCATAAATGCAAGCAAAATATCAAAATTCCCATACATATTTCACATTTAAGTATATATGTCTATGCCAAAACGAACAAATTACCCATTAACCCATGTCTTTTACTTTAAGTACCATAATGTCTCTTACTAAGATGCACCTAATTTATTATGTTCACTTCTTAATACACCTTATACATACTATAATACTTCTAGGGTATTATTGGAACGTTACAATACAAGCCTATAAGTGTATCAATAAGTTAGTAGAACCTACAAGTATGTTTATATAAATCTCCAACATCTAATAATAACTTCTCAGTGATATCTTTCTTAGAAAGGCACTTACCATATGAACTAAGACATATTCTTAATAGGAGAACAACCACTTGATGTATCTCTCTTGTTGAACTTATGGTCAGGCTTCCTCTATGTAGGCCTAAAATCTTACTCATTACTATCCTTCAAAGAAAGGAAGAGAAATTTCCTTTTCTAATCATAAGTCCATTTTGGAGGCTTTCCCACTATTATTCCTATACCAAGTCTAAAATTTAAGCTATACAATCTTGAAGACCTCTTAACAGACGTTAGCTGGTATATAATCCTAGATAAATCGATAATTAGATATGTACTCTCTAAATGATAGACTATGAGGAAATTAAATATTAAACACTGTGAATGAGGATGCAACTGAATCAAGCTTAGACTTGTCTCTCTTAACAAATCAGTAAAGAATGTATTAAGTTGCAACCTTGGACCATATTTAGAATTATCATAATAGAAACTCACCTCGTCATATCTGTAGAAACACGTTATCATGTGAACCTATAGTCTCCTAATTCTCACATAACCAAGGATATTAAACTCTAACTTCATATCATCCAGGTCTATCTTATATTTAAATTCATACTTTTTCAACATTGAATTCTTTTTATAAGTTTAAGGATATAATTGAAAGCAATAACCCATTTGCTATTTGTATTAAGCTCCTTAACTTTTACGACTTTATGTTTGGGTACCTTAAACCAAAGCTTAACACTAGACCTACTCCTAGACCTAATATTAGAATCCACTTTCAATGAAGCACTGCTTATAGACATTATAATGAAAAGAAATTAAAATATTATTAAGGGACGATGATAGGCGTACATCAAATGATAATTGGTTGATTTAGTTTACTCAAATTCTTAAATATGAAATAAAGCAAAGAAAGAGATGAATGTATAGACATAAATTGTGAGATTACTTATAAAGAATGTGGACATACCTCAAGACATCCACTAACAATACTAGATATATCGCTTGATCAACAAAACTCCAAAGTCACTTGACCACCTCGAGGTTTTTTGCCTCATTACAAAACCATATGCTTTGTCACATACTTAATTCATAATTTGAGTCACAAAATGAAACCAAATGTTAAATTTCAAAAGACCTATCTTATTAAGACAAGTTCATAAAAATTGAGAAAATGTAGACTTATCATAGGATATTAGTTCTACATTACAATACATACTTATTTCAACATTACCACCGTAAAGCAACAAATATTCACAAAAGGTCAAGAACTTGCTTGTTATCTAGAAAATAAGTCTTCATACGATAGCTAAACCTTCCTAGCATAAATACAACCTAAAATTTGAGAGGAAAATTAATACTTGTTTTGATTTTAAAAAAGATATGAGGTCAAAACTTGAGAAAATATATGATTTTATAATAGACAAGTGAACAAAGTTGAAAATAACGAAAAGACATTTTTAGCCTTAAAACACAATATGATGCACTCACGTTATAAAAGTAATCATTGTTCCCAAGAATGAGGTTACTTTTATTTTTTAATAATTATTAAAAATATTTTTAATAATTATTGAATAATACATTTAAATAGAGAAAAATATCATGAAAACAAGTTATATAGTGCAATCAAGTTTAATTATACATAAAAAGTGAATTTTAGTATCTCTAATAAAGTGATGTATATATGAGTATAAATAGGTGCTTTCTCTTTATTCTTTAATTTCACATACAAAATTTTCATATAAAATAATAAATTCTAATACTTAAACTTAATATATGAATTATAAATTGATTATTCATAAAAATGAAATTGACATAACAATTATAACAATATTTTGCTACCCGCCATAATTGATTATTAATTTTGATATAGCATGATTTTTATCATATAGAATAACTAAAATAATGATATATTTGATTCTTTGTATTTATCAATCGATGATTTCTAAACAAATTATTCCTCATTTTATTCCTCCTACGTTTGAATATTTCCCAATATTGTTCTTTTTGTTAAAGAAAATAACGTAAGTGCAAAAGTGACATGTCAAACCATTATGATGACATGAAAATGACACTAAAGACTTATTAACATAAAATGTCAACACATCGTGGGGTGAGTCTCACAGTATCATGTAAACATGTGACGTTACTGTGATATTGAAGTGTAATCTATGTAATTATCATGTCAACATATTATATTGATATAATAATGGTAACTCAAATGTTTGAAAGATTTAATTAAAAATTACTAATAATAGAAGGACTAAATTAAGAAAATTTTAACAATAAGATGATTTAATTAAAAAATACCAATTCAATTTAGTTACTAACCCTTATTTTTTTTTGTTATTTCAAATATCAAAAGTGTGCCCAAAATAATAATATATTGTACAATATACAATATATTACTATTAGATATAAATTATACATCTAAACATATCATAAACATGAAAATTAGGCTAAGAATATGGATATTATATCTTCTATTATTCATGGAGAAGGGTACATACCACTCTTTCATGAAATAAATATATTTGTTAAGGAAAAACATAAAGAATATTTTAAAAAAATAACTAAGATATCATGATCAATTTGGAATTTTGTTTGTAATACTTATTTAGATGTAAAACGTTATATGAATTAATAATTTTTGTTTTTTTAATCTTAAATGTAAAAGAGAAACTAAATTTTTTATTTATAAAAAGATTATGATTAACAAATTTATAATACAAAATCATAAAATATTTGATGTTTTAGTGAAATGAAAAGAAATATATCAATAATCTTGATTTTTTATTTATTTTAATAATGCTAGTTAAGAGGCCAAAATTTCTATGATTATAATATTGGTATAATTTATAAAAAATATATAGCAATAATTTTTATTGTATGATTAATTACTAATTATTATCAATTTAAGCACATCTTTTGTAACCAATAATAATTTCTTTAAAGAAGCACTTGCTTATAAATTATAGCTAAAAGCAAGTCATAAAGTCAAATTGAAAATCTCATTTAATTTAAATTATTTAATATACGAGACAATTATATAAAATGAATATTTTAATTTAATAATACAATTATGTAGCTTATTCCCTACCTTGTCATGAGATGGGGCTTTTTTGTTTGATCAGAGTTTTACCCGATGTGTCGTGTGAGTTGGGCATAGGTGACCGAGACACTAGATTCCAACGACACCTTTTCCATTGATTAGACTGAGGCACGCGCTCGAATCGAGAGTGGGGTTCGTGTATCTTTCCGATATGAGATGGAATGGGAGACAGTCATAGCCGAATGGGTATTGAGTTGTAACCCGAATTGTCCGGGTTATCCGCCTTTTTAATCCTTAAAGGAAAAAGACCTATTCTACAAAACCCTATAATTAGCACTAGGCCTGAGGAGGAGGGATGGGGGGGTTGGGTTCTTCGCAATTGATGGCTCTGATAAAGACCTGCCCCTTTTCATTACTGTGACGCATTTGTCCACAAACTTGCTTCATTGACCCATTTGCCCTCTCTTTGATGGCATAAGAAACAAGAAGAAGATTAGGCCCCTTAATGATTGACATAATTTTTAGCTAAGATTAAATGTGTCCGGTCCGGGCCTTTCTTACCCGTTTCAATTCTGGGTTTATTTTCATTTCCTGTACTCCTCTGCCTGCAATTCCTTTTATGGGATTTCTTTGAATTTATTGGAAGTTCTACTTCTACCAGAGTCTTTATAGACTCCTCCTGCTCTTTCAATTAATGAGTTTCTGACATGTGTTATTCATTTTCTGTTGATATGTATGTGAACCCTATTTTCATTATTCCAATAGATTAGAAGTTGAAGCTTTCGTAGTCATGTTAAGCAGGTAATTTTAGGAGCTTTTTAGGGTTGCACAACTTGCAGAAAGGTGACTGCAACGGTATTCAATATGCAAATTGATGGTAGGAGTCATCAGGGGTTAATTAATGAGTTTTCTTCTGGTTTTCAGGCATCAGTAGGAGTTAAAGGAGACAGATGCTGTACATGAAATTAAATTAGCGGGATTAAGTACCGTTCGCCCCAATACAAAACTGAGTTGTGTTTATGTGTGTACTTCTTTACCTGGAAGAAATATTAGGGCAGTGTCTGATATTTGCTTCCATTTCCTAAACTGCAGAATTTGACATTATCTGATATGGGTAAACGAACAAATAATCATATGTTGGGTATAACTACAATATAATATAAGTTGGTCATTGCTTTCGGCCTAAGAAAACAGCTATTATTGCCTATGGGACTATAGGGTAAAGTTAAAAACTTGGGCAAGCAGAATAGGTGGCAGCATCATGAAGGAAAAAAGATGAATGTTGTGAGACTCGAATATTAACATGTTTGATCCACGGGATGTAAAAACCAACTTTGTACCAATTGGTGAATAGCCATAGGATGCTATACTATAAGCTAGGCTCTAACTTGATTGGAATGAAATTGTCCCAGAATAGATAAGATCTGAAGGAATGACCTCTTCCAAGGTTGGCCAATTTAGAGTAGTAGGATCCTGCTGCATGAAATGAATTACAACAGGACAGGAATCTACAGATTGAATATCAAACCCAAAGGACAGGTAAATTTAAGAACTCATTCAAGAACACCCTATTCGCATCTTGTTCAACATGTTCACCTGGATTCATCAAAATTTCATATATTGGCATTGTTAAACAAAAACAAAGAAGAAATGCAAGTGTTTGTCTTAATTAATTGTTACAAAACACCCCAGAATGTAACTCCAGGAGGCAACCAGTTTACACGGGGAGCGGTAGAAATGTGGAAACTTTTGGCTTCTGGTGTGTTGGGTTGGGTCCCTAGCAACACATGCCAAAGAAAGAAAGAGATTTTGAGCTAGGAGGAGGACATGCGCGAGATTTAAGAAGTGGAAGGGGACAGAATAGACATCCCCCGGAAATAAAGGGATATCCGTACAGAATTCTCTCTCTCCATCTTAACTTGGTATTTTTTTTTTTTTCTTAACTCCAATGCTCGAGTCTATCAGCTTCTTGGGCATTGGTATTTAACTAACAAATGCATCACAAAAAGTTAAAGCCACTTGGGAAGCTTTAAGCTTGTGGCTTTGTCTTCTCTAATTTACATTACACACACAAACGCACTTGCTCTCTTTCTCTGCCACCCATCATAACCCACCAGACTCTCTCAGCATTGCAGCATTGTGGCAGGCACTGCTACTCTGCAACTGAATTTTTCTTTTCATAATTTTAATTTAAATTGTAAATTTGGCAGATGAACAAGAAAAGAGAGTGATGTTCATCAAAAACTGAAAAGAAAAAGAGAAGAGAACCCATCAATCTCATTTAATCCAGAATGAAAGACTCCCTTCCTAACCAGGACAAAAAAGCTTTGATTTGATATCTAAAAGGAACACATTAGAGACGCTCAGAGTCACAGATAAAAAAGAGTGAGAGAGGCGGTGGAGGAAAAAAAAGGTTCCTTTTTTTAAGAGCCTGGCCTCGAGACTCCTTTTAGGCAAATGCCAAAGTTGCACTCATACTTGCCATGAAACTTTCTTCTTCTTCTTCCTCCTCTCTCTCTATTGCCACCTCCTTCGTCCCTGTTCTCAAAAGCACTTGTTCAAGAAATCTTCTTTTGTCAACGGCTTCTCCTTGTTGAAGAACTCTACCCTATTGCTGTTTAGGTTTAAGGAGAGCTTAATAGGGTGTGAAATGGTGAGCATGATAGATCTTAACACCACTGAGGAGGATGAAGCAACACCCACTTCAGACTCTTTGTCTTCTCCTTCTTCTTCTTCAGCTTCTGCTGTAAGTGCTTCTAATATAAGTGCTTCTTGTGGTGGTTCTGGTTCTTCATCCTCGTTCTGTTTGGAGCTGTGGCATGCTTGTGCTGGTCCACTTATATCGTTGCCAAAGAAAGGGAGTGTTGTGGTGTACTTTCCTCAGGGCCACTTGGAGCAACTACCCGATGCGCCTCTTGCGACCTATGAACTCCCTCCTCATGTCTTCTGTCGGGTTTTTGATGTCAAGCTCCATGTGAGTCTTGTGACCGTATCTGCTGCGTTATTTCTTTTAAATATGCTTTCATGTTGATCTATTATTGGAATTAGTTGCTAAATGTGCGCTCCCAAAGTTTCTCAGTCGTGGTTGGTGTTGTTTTGGGTTAACAAATGAGGGTCTAAAAGTATTCGCGGTGTCATGCTTTTGCTATTTGGTGTATACGATTGCAAATTTGTGAAGGTATTAGAATTCAGGCATAGCAATATGCTTAAATGTGCTATGCCAAGTTAAGTGATTAGAGAGAGCCCTGGGATTTTTAGACATATGGATTGATGCTCTCCCTGATTTTTCTTTTGGATCAAAAAGCGGTATTTTCTTTTTGTTTAGAACTTTGGTAAAGCGCACTTGATGAGAAAAAAAATCCTTCAATTTTCTGGCAGGCAGAGGAAGCAACTGATGAAGTTTATGCTCAAGTTTCCCTGGTTCCTGAGAATGAGGTACTTGCTGTTTCATTTTTATGTTTCACAATGGTTAGGCATTTAAATGTGGCATTAAGGGGTTGTAATTTTGAGTCAGGAATATATCTCATCGAATCCACGACTGAAATATTTCATTTTGCACATGCATTCTAGTGAAAATATTTAGTTGGTTTTTGTTCTACTATTTGTTAATGCCTTTATTGTTTTGGTATTTTGTTATGGGGTGACTGAAATTTTGGAGTGAGGTTGATTTTTGACTGGGAGTTATTGCTTTAGCAAATTGAGCAGAAGTTGAGAGAAAGGAAAATAGAGGGGGACAGTGAAGAGGATGACAATGAAATGGCTCTGAAACCATCAACACCGCATATGTTTTGTAAGACACTTACTGCCTCCGATACCAGCACTCATGGAGGCTTCTCTGTCCCTCGTAGAGCTGCTGAGGACTGCTTCCCTCCCTTGGTATATATACCAACTCTTATATATTTGTCAATAAACCATTTACGGGCTACACCATGCCGTCATCTAACAATCTTAAAATTGTCACTGTAGGATTATACTCAGCAGAGGCCCTCTCAAGAGCTTGTAGCAAAGGATTTGCATGGATTTGAGTGGAGGTTTCGACATATTTATCGGGGTATGTCCATGAGGAGTAATACACCTTTAGGTAATGTTATTTGCTGGCACGGGATTTTACTACTTTCCTTTTTGGCTTGACCAGGTCAACCACGTAGGCATTTGCTCACCACTGGTTGGAGTGCATTTGTAAATAAGAAGAAACTTGTTTCTGGAGATGCAGTACTCTTTCTAAGGTACAAAGAAGTTTTCTCATAGAAATACAACTTCTTTTGGTCTCGCTCATATGGTATTCTTGTTTCAGGGGTGATGATGGAGAGCTAAGATTAGGAATTCGCAGGGCAGCACAAGCTAAATGCACCAATCCTTTTCCTCCTCCCAGTAGTCAGCAGTTGAGTCACAGCACCCTTATGGATGTAGTTAATTCAGTATCAAAGCGAAGTGTTTTCAACATTTGCTATAACCCGAGGTAATTTGCTACTTGCTTCAAATATCACCTTCAAGTAAATATGATATACTTTTTTAGATCCCAGAATATGAAACCACCAGATATTATAGTAGCAAAATTGCCTCAGTTAAACTATACCTAAAAATAATGAACAAACCCTTCTATTCATCCTTTTAATAATTATACGGAGGTCTCAGGAAAACTTGGTATGATGAAAATGTATTTGAAGTGTTGTTCATATTGGCATTTAAATTTTTTCCTATTTAATGTTATTTTGAGAATGTTCTAGTTCAGTCCCTCGCAACCAGAAGGTAGTTGTTGTGCTAAACTAATACATAAGAACAACTCTAGTTTTCCGAAGGATCAAGAATGAATACTACTGCCACTGGATTCTAACATACTTTTGTTTGCGTACTATTTCCCTACAAGCTTTGTACTTTTAAGTTGGTTCATCCATTGTGCTTTTCATGTTATATTCATTTATCCCAGCTTGCTCTGTGTAAGTCTTAGTATAGAAAGACGAAAGTTCACTCATCATTTCTACTATCTCCATAAGTTTTTGTCCATCCATTTTTTGAGGCTTTCAATCATCTGTTCATCAACTAAGATTTAACTTTTGGTTAAATAATTTTTATTGTTTTTTTATCTCTACTAGATATCATAAAAAAATTAATCAAACATTCCTCAAAGTGCTTTGGTTTGTTAGAAATTTCTCTTTTCTTCAACGGTGACCGGACTTGGAAGCACTTATTTTCGTATAAACAACAATCCAAGTTAATATGAAGAACCTTGTTCTATTGACTCAAATGTCCCTAGTCCTACTCTTAAGTTGCAGAATTGCTTTATTAGCCCTTGTGTGGGACTTAAGATCAGTTAAGAATGCTTTAACAAAAATGTTTCTTGATCTTTACATTCTCAGATCTTTAAGTCCTTTTAACGGAACCTTTATTAATAATGCTAATGAAATATCATCCTTCCATTAGAAAAGAGGGGGGCATAGGTGTTATGTACATTTTCTTTATACTGCTGATCCATTTAACATTTATAGATGTAATTTATCAAAAAAAGGGAAAAAGAAATATATCCATGAATGTCTTAATGATCTGGAAACAAATATATGCCTTACATTTTACTAATTTGTCAACTCCGTTAAAATGCCTTGTAATCTTCCTTTATACTTGCTCCTTATACAGTTGCTTGGTTGTACTAATGAGTTGCTAGCTGTAACTTTTTACACCTCTGAATTATGAAGAGCTATTTGCAGGGCTAGCTCATCAGAGTTCATTGTACGTGCCAATAAGTTCTTGAAGAGCCTTGATCTGTCTTTTTCTGTTGGAATGAGGTTCAAAATGCGTTTTGAAGCAGAGGATGCGGCTGAAAGACGGTCTGATATGATGTGTTTTTTACACTTCAACTAGACTATAGTATTGGAACCTTTACTAACTTATCTACTTAGTTTATTTGTTTCCATGCAGATACACAGGGATAATAACTGGAATAAGTGACGTAGATCCTGCTAGATGGCCTGATTCAAAATGGAGGTGCCTAGTGGTATGCATTTACTTTTAGGGCCATACTTGTGAGATGTGCATTCATTTATAGTTACAGTTCTCTTGAGAGTTTCTGCCAGGTTACTTGTACTTCTGAAAAGGTTTAAGCTTTTGACATGTTGGAATATGGGGGTTCATAGACTGGATTCGGCTTTACCCTGCCTCAATTACTATGCTTATCTTTCCCTTTTTATTTTCTTGTGGTGTTTGAGAAATTATCCACAATACGGATCGAGCCCCCTTTCCAAGCCGATTGTTCCACTTCAGCTCCTATGTAGTGGTGTAATTTAATTCGCTTGAACTATGTACAGTTTCCAACATTTTTGTTAGAATGTTTCATGGTGAGTTAGCTGCTCCCTTCTTGGGAGGAAGATCAATTGAAAATGGTCAGATAGTTCATAGTTAGCTTGCAAGGTGAACATAATCTGTTTGTTTGGATCAAAAGACTTCTATAATTCTCAATGTTTCCCTTTCCATCTATAATCAAATCTTGGTCTTTCAGCAGATATCCACATGTTGACAGCAACATTATGTGTAAAACTACTCTGGTTATATATGTTTTGAGTAATTGAGTTTGGAGAACAAAATATTTTTACAGCATAAGAATCATAGGTGTACTTCGCATGGCTTGGCAAATTTGAGAGACTGACATCAAGGAGTTTGTCTCGTTTGTGATTCTTTTGATGGATCTTACATCGATATATACTGCAATTTATGACTTCCTTATAGTTTTAACATTCCACTTATCATACTGAAAGAAGAAACCATTTATTAGTAGCGCCACGTGAATATTGTGCTTATTTTTTCAGGTAAGGTGGGATGATGCAGAGGCTAACAGGCATAGCAGGATTTCTCCTTGGGAGATTGATCCATCTGGTTTTTATTCCAATTCCAACTTTATGGTTCCTGGTTTGAAGAGGAGCAGGTCAGGGTTACATTCGTCAAAGCAAGAATTTCCTGCTTCTAGTAAGTAATTGTATAATAATAAGTTCTCTATAAACTCTCGAAACATTTTTACTGACTGGTCTTTTTTCACTTCCTATTCCTATTTAGATGGGATTGGAGCATCTGACTTTGGGGAATCTTCAGGGTTCCAGAAGGTCTTGCAAGGTCAAGAAATTTTTGGTTTTAACATGCATTATGACAGTGTGGATGGTCAAAATCAACATCCACATGGTTCTGAAATAAGGTGTTTCTCTGGTTCACATGGCTCTGTGATTGCTGCTGTGGAAAAAGGTGTGGGAGACCCCATTGTGAACACTGATATTTCCCACAAAGGCATAGGCTTTGGTGAATCTTTCAGATTCCAGAAGGTCTTGCAAGGTCAAGAAATATTGCCTAGTTCACCATTTGGAAGAGCACCAAATGCTGATGAGGCTCTTGAAAACGGTTGCATTGGAATGTCTGATGGTGTCCATATGTCAAAGTCAAGAAGTGGTTGGTCTGTGGTAATGCAAGGGTGTAACACTCCCATGCGCACACCTGCACAAGTATCTTCCCCATCTTCCGTATTAATGTTTCAGCAAGCAACCAATCTTGTTTCAAATCTGCGTACCAAGTACAATTTTAATGACAAGGAGGAGCCTGGATTTAATGCTCAAAGTTGGTTTTCCAATCCCAAAACATGTGGGAAGGTCATGTTGTCTTCTCATTCTAAGCATAATCTAAGAGGGGAAAATCAGTCTGCTGCACGATTTGGTCCATCTCCTGAGCATATCCAACAAATTGTTTCACAACCTCTCATAGCTCAATCAACTTTTAGAGGTGGTCCAGATATGTCCTCTTGTAAAAGCAGCTGCAGACTTTTTGGTTTCTTACTGACTGAGGATCGACAGATCACTAATAAAGAGGACATACGCCCTCCAATATCAACCCCACTGAACCAAGGATGCTCGTTTCTTCCTTGTGCTGGAGAGAATTTCCATCCAAAGCCTCCAGTTATAATTGATACTACCAAAGTAAGCACCTTTACGCTGTAAGAGATGTTTCTTAATGTATTATTGTGGTACACTAACAAATAAAAGAGTCTAGTTGCACAAGGAATGAGGTTATGATGAAAACTAGTCTACAAGGAAGTCAAAACTGCTGGATGCCTTTGCATCAGAAAGGACCAAAGTTGGTAAGATGCATGCTGAAGATGTTCAGTACCATTAGTGTTGAGCTGTCTGTTGTCATCACCAGTGGTCCAAGACTGGAGTCTGGAATCCTGTTTTCAAGTGCTCTAATTGTAGGGGCTGAATGCCTATGTAGTTCATGTATCTTTGGGGGAATTGCCAATTGTATTTGCACCGGTTGATGAGACCAAAAGATTATAGAAAATTTCTATTAATTTAGTCATTGGATTCGTTTTCTAATGAGTTCAATGGATTTTCCATGTTTTAAGTTATCTAACATGGTTATTTTCTTTTCAGGCAATTCTTGAACATCAACCCAAGAATTATCTAATATAAAGTCTGTGTGCTGCACTGAAGTTTTGCGGAAGGTAATGCCAAAAAGGGCTTGGAACATGTGGCATTGTAATTATTCTGCAGATGTGACTTGGTTGTATTCCTAACATTGCTAGCTTTGTTGCGGACCCAGTTTCTACAAATGTTATTAGGTTCCTGGTGATACATCCTTTGTTCAGAAATGGGGTATTCACTTAGGACTCAATCCAATGTTGTAATTTGTCAGATGAAGTTTAGTGTTCTGTTTTCTTTCTCATGGTATAATATTCTCTATTATGTTCTATCACCAAAATTAATCAGCTCAGCCCAAGGTTTCGTGGTAAGGCAGTGGACGAGCAACTGGCTGTCACTTGTATAGATCCGATCTGACCCGTTCTTTGAGATCATGGGTTTTCAATGAACTTGGGTGGGGTTGGGTGTAATTTTTACGCCCGCCCAGTGATCGGTTCTAGACTCTCGTTACTTGCTTACCTTTTTCATTGATTGCGTAAGGATGTTTAGTTGTGTTTATTTGTCTCTTGTTTTGGTTTTTATTTATTAATTTTAATTAATTGTAAAAATGTTTATTCTTAAAATTAATATAATTATATTAATAAAAATTTTAGACATAATTATTTATTTATTTTTATATAATATTTATTAATGAATATTAATAATAAATCTGTTATATTTGAATAAATTTATTGAACATAAACAAATAAATGAATAATGATTTTAAATTAATAAATATTATTTATAAAAATATAAAATTTGACTATATTAACATGCTTTTAACCAGAAAATTTGAAATATTATCATTTCTTAAAATAATTTCTTATAATTTATGAGAATAAGAAAAATAAAAATGCACAAATTTCAATTAAACAAGATTTTTATTAAACGTAAAAGTGAAATCATAAAAATTTAATTATGCAACTTGGTTAAAACTAATTATAGTTGATTCGTTTAGTCAAGTTTCGTAACTAAATTTTTTAATTTTACTTTTGTCAAGTTTTATTCATTGGATCAATATAGGACATTAACAAGATGTACCTTTCAATTTCATAAACCCATCCTAACATAAAATGAAGTATTATGTTAGGAAAAGAGAAATAAAGTAGGAGAAAAAGTGAGGAATGGAAGGAAATTAAGAATGTCAAAAAGTGAAAGTGAGGAGTGGAAGGAAATTAAGAATGTCAATTTTGGCCTTACCCAATTTTGGTATGTGCGAGCCACAGGTTAAAAATGTTTCGCCCAACCGAGCCACGGGTTAACCGAAATTTCAAAAATGATATCTTTTTTTAAAATTTTTAAAATATATATAATTGGGTTGGGTCAGGTCATGGGTCAAGCTAGGAGCGGCCTAACCCATTGACATCCCTAAAGAAAAATAACAAGGGAGACGATAAAAAAAGTATCTTTTCTATTGCTCTTTATCTATAAGATACAAATTTCTGAAATCGAACTATCAATGGTGATACATATGGATTCATCCCCATTGTTAATGCAAAGAAAATACCTAGTTATTTACAATGTATCCAACCTCATCTTAGCCCTTAATCTTGAAATTATTGCATCTTAGTCATGTAAATAGATTTAGATCCAAAAGAGCAATTAAGATGTTTTGAATTTTTGTTTTTCTTTTAAAGATGAGGCTATTAATTGACATCAAATAAGAGTACGATTGACTAAACATAAATCTAAATTAAAATAATAAACCTAAATATCATTAGCTACAATCATATAAGTAATAGTAAAAAGCAATCCAATGTAACAAAAAACGTAGACTAGAATTTCCTCTAATATTATTTTGCTATCATCCCGACCACACAACTTTTTCCATATAGAAATTCTTAACTTATTAGTCAAAAAGAACCAATTTTTGGTTCATATTATGGAATTTTATTTGAAAAATGTTGTAGTTCTAGTTTAATGTTGAGGGTCTTCAAAAAGCTGTTTACTTTCTTCGAGAACATTTCTTAATTCTTGGAATCCTGTTTGTTTTGTTCAAAGACTGGGTTCTAATCCAGAAACATAAGAGGGTTTCGGTGAGTTTTTGTTGTTTCATGCTATTATTAGCGTCTGTGAAGTGATGTCAAGGAAAAGTCAAAGTAGTGAACCCCAGATTGTTCATCTCCATCACATCTCTAGAATTTTGAGAGATTTACGTTTGCAAGTTTCCAGTTTTTGTAATTGGGTTTGGATTTTCAAAGGGTTGTATTTTGTTAATATTAAGAGCTAAAAAGTAGTGATATTTTTAAATAGTCTTGATAGATAGTTGGAGTTCTAATGTGTTGGTGAATTGTTTGGTTTGTTGGAAGAGAGAAAGTTAAGGAATTGTTCACATCCACGTGCATATTTAGATTCAATTTGACCTAAGGTTTTTAGTTTATAGGGGTTTGTTTTTAGTTCAAAGTGAGCTTAAGGTCTTGCTTCAAATAAGTATTTATCCTTGATCTTTAGTATCTTTTCTCTTATTTTTTCTTGACTTCCTCTAATTCAGATAATCAATGAAGGTTTTACTGTATTTTTGTCAACAATTTCTAGTTTTATATGTTTTTTTGTCTTTCAATTTAGAGTTGGGGTTGAATTTGAATCTGTGAACTTTTGACCGATTGGGTTTAGTAGAACTTAAAATTGTTTTTATATTTGTAATAGTGACAAAAGGAATCCTGATACGTGAGTTATTGCCCACAATAAGGAAAAGAGTTGTTTGAAGTTCAATGAAACTTTTTGATTTGGCATTTATTATGAACTTGGATACATTTGTGAGAAAAAAGGGATTGTACTGGACTATCTTTGAAATAGATTACTTTTTTTAATCTAGCCTCATTCATTGAAATTTAAAGAAACCGAGTAATTGGGTAGTTTTGTGAAACAGTAACTTGGTATTATCGGACATTATTAGAAAAGAAGAGATCTTTTCTAGGTCTTGATTTTGGGATCACATTTCTGTTACTAGCTTAGATTTGATATAGTTTGGTCGATTTTCAATCTTCTAAATATTTTATCATCTGGATTTTAAAAAACCTTGTGATTTGCTATATTCTTTTGTAAATTTAGAGTGGGTCCTAGAATGGAGAAATTTCTAGCGAACAATGCTAATTATGACAAGAATATACAGAGTTGGTATGCAACATCTTAAACAAATCAGATTGGTTTTATTATTTCTCTTCTCCAATTAGTTGGTATCTCATAATTTTTTTGTTTAATGGATGTACTTATGATTGGTTTCATATTGTGTTTACTTGTGGTTGATTATATGCTCTTTAGGTGTTGGGATTTCAATTTTCAGTCTTCATTGTTCCATTAAAAGTTTTAAGTTCCTTTGTTTATAGTTTTCAATATTTTGTTTTTTCTTTTTAATTATCCAATACTCTATTTTAGCATTATGTAGAAACCTAACTGTTATTAGTTGTTCAAATTTTGGACCATCTAATTTGGATTTACTTGCGGTCATATGTACTTGTGGTTTCCATATCCGTTTATTGCGGTGCCCATTTTTGGATTTGATATCAATCCTTTTTCCCTTTCTTAAGTAATATTAAAGTCATCTAGAGATTTGTTGGACTTGTCTTCTATAGCTTGTGATGGGCGTTAGGGTAGGAGTGGTAGCTTTGGACTATGATGATAGAGCAAGGGCCAGTACTCCGGTGAGTTTTGGGTCTAGGAGAAGAGAACATGTTGACAAATTACGGATAAGTTCTTGGAACATCGGGACCCTTATAAGGAAGTCTTTAGAATTAGTAAGGATTTTAGACAAATATAAGATTCACATAACATGCATCCAAGAGACAAAGTGGATGGAAGCTAAAGCGAAAAAGATTAGTGAGTTCAAACTTTAGGATTCAATATGTTCAGGATGATAAAATGGTGTAGGTATATTGGTTAAGGAACTCATACATTTCGTTGTGGGAGTAAAGAGAACTAATGATAGGATTATGTCCTTAAAGATTATGGTGAATGGTGTTGTTTTCAATGTAGTGTGTGCTTATGCATCTCAAGCAAGGTTGGACGAACATTTTAAGTGTCAATTTTGGGAAGAAGTAGATAAGTTGATTCAGCAGATCCCTCCTGACGAGGGAGTTATTATAAGTGGAGACTTTAATGGTTATATAGGGGCAACCTTAGATGGTCATTTATAGACTTATGGGAGTTTTGGGTATGGTGATAAGAATGATTGTGGGACTACTTTGTTGGATCTCCAATAGCATTTAAGTTGGTGATAGCTAACTCTTAGTCAACACTTTTTTGAGCAAAACGAGGAGAACCTAGTGACTTTTAATAGCAAAACCACGAAAACTCAGATTGATTACTTCCTCGTAAGGTGGAGAAATTGACCTAGTTGTAAGGATTATATGGTGATACTAAT
The DNA here is from genome assembly GCA_025629845.1 of Erythroxylum squamatum. Classification (NCBI taxonomy): domain Eukaryota; kingdom Viridiplantae; phylum Streptophyta; class Magnoliopsida; order Malpighiales; family Erythroxylaceae; genus Erythroxylum; species Erythroxylum squamatum. The sequence goes on along the minus strand of JAOTBA010000002.1, from coordinate 30,428,654 downwards.
TCTTACTTGTCATCTTGACATAGATTATTGGTTTTAAATCTTACAATTAAAGGTTAGAGGAAGAAGAGAAGTCCTAGGAGGAGTATGATATGTGCTTAATTGATTATCCATTTATTCCATAACTATTAGTGTCTAATGATATGAATTGTTTAAGACATTCACTTTGGTTCATATTTGGTTTTAGATACAATTCAGAAGTGAAAGAGCTAAAGTAAGTCAAAAGCATAATATTTGAGCTATTTTCTTTAGATTCCCACTCACTTGTCTTCATGGAACAAGAAGAAGAAGGATTAGAGCAATAGAAGCCAAGAAAATTGCAAAAGATGAAGATTTTAAGCCATGAAGGGGAGCCATGCATCAAATTGCCATGGTCGTGAGACACATCTCACGACCATGACAATTTTGTCATACCCGTGACACACATTTCACGCCCATGACACAAAGGCTTACTAACGTGAGTCCTTAAGGAGGGAATGAGATCCTTTGTGCCTATAACCATGTGCCAACCCTCTTCTAGATGATCCTATCCACACATTTCTCTGGGTCCCATATATTTGTGTGGATAGAATCATCTGAAACAGGATTGGCACATGATTATGGCCACAAAGGATTTGATCCCCTTAAGGAGGCTATGCACGGCCATGAGCCACCATGCACAGCCGTGAGCCACCATGCACGCTAGTGACATTTGATCAGCTGTCCCAAAAACCTAATTTTCAGTATAAAAACATCGCTTTGACGACAGAAACTGAGGAAATGTTGGATGAATCGTTTTAGTGGGTTTCGGGAGACCAAGAGAACGAAGAGGGGCAAAGCTCTCATCCTTTAGAGACTTTTAGAGGGCTAGGCTATCTCAACCCCAGTTCGGAGGTGATGTCGACACTGAAAAACCCGGTTAAGCATATCTTTCATTGTCTTTCTAGTTCTTTCTCTCTTAGGAATTGATTATGTTATCCTATGTTTATTGTTTGAATATTGTGTTAAGATGATTTTAATGCATTCATTGGATTGTTTCATTACAAACCCATTATTAGAATATTCAATATAATTTGTAATTATTATGTTTAGGTTTGATTGTGGCAACTAATGATTTCGGATAACTAAGGATACAATCCCTAATTGATGTGTTTCTGATTGGTGTCGAATCATTAGGGATAAGATAACCTAAGTTAATGACCCGAGCGTATGTGGTTATTACCTTGATTAATTTGTTTTCCTAACTGATAATGCGGCTGTCCAATTAAATCTAGAGATCCTAAGTTATTTGATGGCTAAGTTTAATTAAAGAGCATCTCTTAATTAAACATGACCAAAGGAAAAATCGGGGTTAATAGAGCTTATCGTTAACTCACGATTAATAGTTGCTAAGAGAGAGGTATGAGAATAACAATTCAATGAAGTATGTTTGATTGTGTGTAGGCCAAGATTGAACTAATGACTGAGTCCCTAACACACTCATAACTTTCATCACTTTTAAATGTCTTCTTTAATTTATTTTCATTATTTTGGTTTCATTTAATTTTCTTATTTGAAAAACAAACCAAAACCCCCCATCATAACCTAAACACCAATTCTTTTCATGTCAAAAGCTTCACACACTCTCTCTGTAGGATCAACCTAGATTCATCACTGCTATAGTTTTAGGTCTAGTTATTTTGAGTAGTGTTACAATGCTCTATGTCAATATGCTAGAATCAGATGGTTGAATCTGTAAGGGGATAAAGTGGAAAGACTTAAGGATAGAGTAATATATAGAGAAGAATGGAAATTGGAAAGAGATGCTAACCATATGTAGGACAGAATGACAAATCTTTTAAAGGATACAACTAAAGAGATATTGGGTGTTTTTAAATGGCCTAGGGGTAGTAAGATGGAGTCTTGGTGGTAGAATGAAGATGTATACAAAAAAGTTAAGATCAATAAGGGTGCCTATAAAGCTTTATTGGATAACAACACAGAGATAGAGAGAGTAGTTAATAGAGAAAGTTACAAGCTGGTAAAGAAAGAGGCAAAGAAGATGATCTCAAAAGCTAAATGTAGAGCTTACGAGAAATTATACCCATGATGGGAAATTAAAGACAAAGAAAAGGTTATTTTTAAGTTGGTGGGAGTTAGGGAATAGAAAGTGAGAGACTTAGATTAAGTCATTTGTATAAAAGATGAAGCATGATAGGTGCTCGTAGTTGAATATGAAATCAAAAAATGATGGTAAAGGTACTTCTATAGCTTTTTTAATGAAGGTATAGAGAACAACATCTCTTTTGGTGATCTTAGCATGTACGAGAGGTATTATAACTTTACTTATTGCCAACAGATTACAAGGAAATAAATTAAAAGAACTTTGAGGGAGATTAAGAGTAAAAGAGCAGTAGGGCCTAATGGGATACTTATAGAGGTGTGAAGAAGCCTTAGATAGCCAAGCTTTTTAATGTGATCCTTAAATCTGCCAAAATGTCAGATGAATGGAGACTTAATATGCTAATTTTTCTGTACAAGAACAAAGGGGACATCCAAAGTTGTAACAACTATAAAGGCATTAAATTACTTAGTCACACCATGAAGTTATGAGAGAAGGTAATTGAGAATAGAATGAGAAAGGATGCTCCTGTCTCAGAGAACTAGTTTGTCATCATACCAGGAAGGTCCTCGATAGAAGCTTTATGTCTTCTTAGAAGATTAATGGAATATTACAGGGAAAGACAGCCTAACCTACATATAGATTTTATTGATTTAGAGAAGACGTATGACATGGTACCTAAGAAAATCATATAGAGGTGTTTAGAAGTTAAAAGAGTTCATATAACCTATATACGAATTATTAGGGATATGTATGAAGGTGTAAAGACAAGATTAAGGACTTTAGGAGGAGTTACATAGTATTTTCCTATTGATATTATGTAAAATCCCAAACTTTTCCTTTCACGTGTCTATAAAATTTCATTTCGTATAAATGGCGTTTCCGGGTGAATGTAAATTTTATTTTCGCTAAAAGGTGAATTGAGGACCTAACTCTGAATGATTTGACAATAATTGAGACAAGTATTAAAGTTAAATGATAGTTGAAAAATATGGGAGTTGACTGGTATAGAAATGGACCAAAAATAAATTCGATTGGATGGATTTATGATAGATCAAGATTGACCTTATTTTAAATTATCGTGGAGTAAATTGGAAGCATTTTCGGGAAACATAAAGGCATAAACCAAGTAAACCAAGTGTGAGAGAAATAACAATAGTTAAGGATAGTTAAAGTAAATCGATCGAACTTATATGTTGATATGTTTAGGTACAACATGTTAATAAGTGGACATGAAACTTCTACCAAAATTGGATAGATTTTTCTTAAGCCATTTAGTTATTTTGGATAAGAAATAATATATGTACATGTGAATGAGCCTTAAGTAGCAGTTGTCATGCACATGAAGAAGTTCTCATTATTTTGGAACAAGAATGCATAAAAACCTCATGTTGCCATGTTTATGAAGGAGTGGACGTGAGGGATATAAAATTCATTACATGTGAGACCAATTCATGGTGTGGTCGTGTGTCATTTTGGTGAACAAATCAAAGAAACTTGTTATATGTAGGGGACAAGCATTGTCGTAGATGATGTAAGGAGTTAATGGATTAATTAACAAAGATGGTAAGAGCTAACATAATGGACAGTTGTTGGAAACTAACCTTGCAACATGTTGGACAACTCTCTTCAACGTGTAACTTGTACAAAGATGATGAAGGAGTTGCTCTACCTTCATTCCACCAAAAATTTACTTCTCCTTTAGACCAGAATTGATGATGAATAATTGCAGCTGGTCCCTTCACTCATAGATCTTCCAAGTTATTGCCTTTAGGAAATAATTTCTACATGGTGCTTAAGCTTCCAACCGTGGACAACATCTTCATCAATGCTAGCTATATATAGGGAAAAGATGGACAACACATTACCACCTGATTTTTGTATGCTAAATCACTCTTGTCCATCCTCTTTAGTTGGTCATGTGAGTGCTTAAGCTGGGGACATAAATTCCCTTGCTAATTGTGTGAATGTTTGAGCTGATCACATGGTTAAATGAAAAGAAAAACAACATGGTAAATGGAGAGAAAAATAGCATGTGTATCCATATCTTATGTATGTTATTTAATGGTTATTAATTGGCAGTATGTAGATACCATATATGTGGCCTAATGGTTGTTCAATGACAGCATGTATGTTGTACATAGTTTAATGGTTCAATGCAAGGAAAACAACATTTATACACTATGTACATTATTCAAAATGGAAAGAAGACAACATGTATAAATTATGGACATTGTTCAATGGTCATTCAAAGGTCCAATGAAAAGAAAACAAAATTTTAATCTTACTAAATGCTAAGATTTAGATTAAGCCTTTCGTCATAAAATTTGTAGAACAAGGTGGTAAGTTTTGTATATACTTGGCAGGTTTTAGGAACCCTTCAGGGGTTTCCCTCATAACTGACTAAGACAATAAAATTTTCTCGTCACTGTAGACTCAGGACTAGTAAAGGAAAAGCACCGAACACGTGAGGGTGATTAACGATAAATGACAAACTGTGAGTGTATCTTTAAATTGATTTTGTAAAGATGGTTTTTACCTTACTATGAAAAGTATGCTTATGAATAATTTCATTGGTGCTACTACTTGAATTTAAAAGTCAATCTTCTTGAGGTTTACATATGCTTTGATTTAGCATTGAATTGAGATTTGGATGCACTTGGAAGCCAATGAGATGTACACATGTTTTAAGTTGGCATTAAATTGAATTTTGTATATGCTTTAAATTGGCATGGAAATGGATTTTGAATATGATTTTAATTGGTATTAAAATAAGGCTCACTCATGTATTAATTGTGACTTAGCCTATGATACGTTGTTAGGTCTTTATACATATGATTATATCGATTAGAATACGTCCTAACATGCATGGTGGTAGTTGGGGGGCGTCTGTCACTAATATGGGTGGTGTTGTGTCTGTCAGTATGTCCTGTGAGTCACCCTCTGCACGTGTGGAGTATATATTGTGCTAACACTATTACAAGTAAGCGACGCATAACTAGCTCTGTAACCACTGATTTATATATAGTGCTAGCATCGTTATGGGTAAGCGATGTAGAACCAGCTTCATAACAATCGGTATATAGAGGTTAACTAGGCATGGGTAAGCGATGTAAAACCAGCTCTATGGCCTTACACCTAAGGGTACCAGATGGTAAAGAAAATTTGTGATCAGCTATGTCTTTAAAAAAAAGAAAGTTCATGAAAGTATTGATTGTCTTCACTGTTTACTTTACAACAAAAGAGGGACTTGATCTCAAAAAAATATGTATGTTTTTTTTACATATGCATTGACCTTATGAAAAGAAAAGAATATGTTTTGTAAGAACATTAGTTATTACTTGAAAAGAAAAGAAATTATTTTCTTTTATGGAGGTTAATATTTGTATAAATGTTTTAGTGGAAACCAATAACACTTATTGAGCTCGTTTAACTCACACTCTATTTTTTGTTTTTAAATAAAAGGTCCTAGGTCCAATCTCAGGAGCTTCAGTAGCAGGGACTCCACCTCACGAGTAGTCAACTTCATCACGTGCTCATGTGTAGGCATTTTTTCCCTTGTACATATTTTGGAGAACTATTGCATATCCTTGAATATGTTTTGGAATGTACATTTGCGTAAATAATGGATGTGTATATAGGTTTTTAAATGGAATGCGTGATTTTGTTTCAACTTTTCAAAGTTTATTGATGTAATTATTTGAGACTGCATGTGAGTGGATTTGAAGTCCACAATTTCGAGTTGAGAAATTGATGTGATAATAGAAGTGTTTTGAACTTTTACAGGGACTTTGAAATTTTTGGGATGTCAAAATACAGCCGTTGTGCTGCTGAAATTTTTAATAAACTGAAAACAAAGCTCCACTATTTACATTTCTTATTGTTGAGTTGAAGCTTTTCCTTAACAAGGGCAATAGGTTTAGCTTCACGGGAACTTTCTAGCCAACTCGGATATCTACTAGCGAGCTAATGTAGAGTGTCGGGTAGGTTACCTAGTCATTACAGGATAAGGGCTTATCATATTAGGCTATAATAAGGCTCCTTATTGAGCCCTTTTTTTGTTTGCTGTAGTGATCAATGAGCTCATTAAAAATATCTAAGGGGATGTGTCTTAGTTTATATTGTTTGTTGATGATATTATTTTAGTGGATAAGATAAAAGAGGGTGTCATTGTTAAGTTAGAACTTTGGAGGGATATATTAGAGTTGAAGGGCTTCAAGTTAAGTAGGACTAAAACTGAGCACTTAGAATATAACTTTTTGGGTCATAGGGTGGCTTTCGATATAGAGGTAAAGATTGATTTAGAAGTTATACCACAAAAAGAGTGTTTTAAGTATATAGGATCTATCATCTAAAGCAATAGAGAGATCGATAAAGACATAGTTCACCTATCAGATCAGGGTGGCTTAAATGGAGAAGTGCATCAGGAGTTTTATGTGATAAGAAGATATTACTTAAGTTCAAAGGTAAATTTTATCGTTTAGCGATTAAGCCAGCCATGCTCTATGGGGCAGAGTATTGGCCTATCAAACAGTTGCATAGTCATAAGTTAATGGTGGTAGAAATGAGGATACTCCGTTGGATATACAACCTTACTATAATAGACCAGGTCAGTAATGTAATGATAAGAGATAAATTATATATGGCTAATGTTAAAAGAAAATTAAGAGATACAAGATTTAGGTGGTTCGAATATGTTAAGAGGAAATACCCTAACGCTCTAGTAAGAAGATTGTAAAAATGAAAGCCTAAGAAGAACTTGAAGGAGGTAAATAAGAATGATATGACTCTGTTGGAACTTATTAAGCATGACCTTTAATAGAAACATTTGGGGTAAAAGATTTCACATAGAAAGATCATTCTGATAGGTTTTTTAAACATTTTCCTTCGAGTTTTATATCTTGTATTTAGCCTAATATTTAATGTGCACTTCTTCTCTCTTAGTTATTTAGTCTAAACATTTTTATACTTAGCCTAAATATGTTCTTGCAATGACTTGTTTGATTTATTTATTTACTTGTCTTCTTTTTAATTTGTGCATTTATTTACTTGTATCTTTTAACTTTACTTTTTATCTTGTTTTATATTTATTGTATTATTTGTTTTATTACTTATTTTTATTTATAGTACTTTTATTATCCTCATCGTCATCTTTTATGTCTACTTTTATTTTTAATTAGTATTATTGTATTATGTATATATATGCATGTTTCTTAAAATTGTGTATTACTCAACTTCTTTAGACCCCATATATCAATGAAATTTTCACTGAATTATTGTTACCGTTGTTGTAGATCCAGTGTAAACTGGAAGAGTAAGTGGTCCTAAATCCTTTGCCAAGATGATAAGTATCTAACAGATAACTAGGAAATGGCACATATAACTCGCATAAATCTCAATCTTCAAACTAAGAGTGTACTTCTTCTTTTTCTACTACTTACGTTCTCTCTCTCTCTCTCTTCTCATACTACTTTCCACCAAATGAATTTGCTGATCATCAACATTGCGACCTATAGCGATACTATTCACATTTCACTCATTTCTGGCTCAGTCTCTGACCAATTCGAGGATGGAGCTGCACTTTTCTCTATGTATACCATCATTGACGTATCCTCTTTCCTCTAAACTTAGCCTCTCTATAAGGTTGTATCAAACACTCCCTACAGTGTTGATAACTACTGATTGCTAGGTCCTTCTCTCTCTCTCTCTTTCATGTTGCCTTATTTAGCTGATTGATCTATCAGTTTTACCACTTCACCGGCATTTAATTTTCTATAACGACATTGAAGCTATTGTACTAGTAATGAAATTCTATATTATAAAATTTAGAATTAAGAAAAAAATTCAAAATTCATAATATGATATATATTATTTGATGTTTAAAGACTTCCAACATCTCGATAGTTCATATATATTTGGTACTTTATAAGCCCCTCTAAAAAAATATAGAGCATATATTCCATGGAGTCATGTCCAAGCAGTCTCCAGGCGTGTTTGAGCGTGTCCACCGCGTGTCAGGGGGTGTTCGACACAGACACGGCTCTATTTTGCCGTCTCCGCGCTACATAACATTATCCTTATTTGGTGGGCAATGAACATTTCACTTGTGTCATTTAGTTGGTGCACAAAGGGCACATATTCCACTTCATTGGCAATAGCGGTTAGCTTTGGCTCATCAAAGATTGAAATCAAGAATCCTAAGTAATTCTTTTTATTGTCTTGGAGGTATTCCTCTTCCAACGAGGAATTTGTTGAAAACTAAAGGGACCCATGAAACGGAGGATTTTTCCTGTATCCTTGGTACTCATATTTGTTCTAGTTCTTACCAACAGAATCCAAGCAAAGTTCAAGCCTTCCGAGTTCTAATCATTAGAAAAAAAAAAATACAGAGAACAGAAAAACATAGGGAGTGTAAGAATGGAGAGGCGCATCGCTGAAGAGGTGGCTGAAACAACACTTGAAGCAACGCCAACATGGGCTGTGGCAAGCGTTTGCTTCATTCTGATATTAATATCTTATCTCATTGAACACTTACTCAACCTTTTAGCCAAAGTATATGTGAACCTTTACTTCCTTGGATTTTCGTATCCTATAATTCTCAGTTCCAGTTCATGAATGCTTATGATTGTATTCTTCGTTTCTGCTTTTGACTTTGGTAGAATTTGAAAAATCAAAAGAAGAGATCGCTCATTCAGTCTTTAGAGAAGATTAAAACAGGTGCGTATTCCAATGGAAATTAGTACATACTTGCCTTGGCTTGTAAATAATCAACTCTCACTGGCTCTCTCTTTTCCTTTCTAGTTTTGACGCTGCTGGGTTTCATCACACTCTTGCTTACTGTAGGCGAAAGACCAATAGCAAAAATCTGTATTCCAAAGAGCGTGGGGGAAACTTTTCTTCCTTGCTCTGGTGTAACTTTAGATGAGAGTGTGGAAGAACCTAGATGCGCGAAGCAGGTATATATTCAACCATTGATTACTAATCCAAATTTGCAGAGCAGAAAAAGAATAACAGCTTTGAGAACAGAAACAGATCATTGAGCTTAGCTTATACCTGATTATATTCAAGGGCTTTTCCACTGGTAGCTAACAAAGGGAGTAGAGTCATTCCAATTGATGTCATCATTACTTTCCGGTCGAATTTGTTAAAGAATAACAGTATTAGTTTTTGGATGAAATTTTTGAACAGGGGAAGGTTTCATTGATGTCAAGGTCAGGTGTGAGGGAGCTTCAGTTCTTGGTATTTTTACTGGCTTTCTTCCATTCTATATCTTCCCTCTGCACATTCAGCTTAGGAATGGCCAAGGTAACTATCTTTCCTTTTCTTTCTCACCATACAATACTGTCTTTGATGCTCCACTCATATTTCCCAAATCCAGGGAAAGAGAAGGGAAATTGGATTGGAAGTGTCCCAATATTGAACTTAACAAACTTTATTACTAGTTTAATGCAACGTAAAGTTGGACTTGTGTTTGAAGATGCTGACTTCCTCTTATTGCGGATGCAACTTTTGTAGATGAGGACTTGGGAATCATGGGAAGCAGAAACAAGAACAGTAGAATATCACATTTCAAAAGGTATTTGCTTTGCTACAGAAATCATCAAAGTGCCAATAAGTTGTAAATTTGCTTTCAGAAGTTAGCTGGTAAACTGTAACCTCTTATAATGATAAGAAAATAGGAGATGTATGCAAGAGAATGAGGATAGTTTAGTTGTAAGCATAATAGGCCATGTTAAAAAAGAGCATATGTGTTTCCATGTGTGAAAAGATCCTTAAAGCCTAGAAGATGTCCTAGATGACGTATTGGCTTTAGGGAGTTGAACATTTCTTACAACATAAGGGCAAACAATTATTTAGAGGAATGCTTATGTCCTAAACTATGATTGTTTAGTTTCTTATTTCTTATTTTGTTTTTATTGGATCATATTCTTCTTTTGTCACGACTTTGTCTAAACTTCTCATTTATAATTTGCAGATCCAAATAGATTTCTGCTCACCCATCAAACGTCATTTGGGAAGAGGCATCTGAGTTATTGGAGCGAATCTCCAATTATTCGTTGGCCGGTCAGTTCAGGGAACAAAAAAAAGAAAAAGAAGAGGGAATGAAAGAATTATTAATGCTACCGTGTTCCTTTCTCATGCCAACGACTTGTCTAATATTGCTATTTGCACAAAATTTTCTGCAGATATGCTTTCTCAGGCAATTTTATGAATCTGTCTCCAAAGTGGATTATCTTACTCTTAGACATGGATTTATTATGGTATCGCCTTCAATTAGTTGAACTTGGACAAAAATGTTCTGGGGTAGATTTATTATCTCTCTCAAGCTTCAATTTGGTTTGTTTTAACTACTTTACAGGCCCATTTTGAAGTCACAAGCAACTTTGATTTCCAGAAATACATCCGAAGAGCTCTGGAAAATGACTTTGAAGTGGTGGTGGGAATAAGGTGAATACACAACCAATGAATAATTTATTATAAATGTTACATTAAAACTGAAATTCAGAAAACAAATTGTTCACAAATTTAATTTTGCAGCTCTTGGATTTGGATCTTCGCTATGCTTTTCGTAATCTTCAATGCAAACAGTAAGAACAAAGCATTCATTTTTTATAGTGATGCAAAAATGTTATTGATGAGTGATTCCATGTGGTAATTGGAACAAGTATAGGTTTCCGCAGCTACTTATGGCTTCCATTTATTCCTGTCGTGGTAAGTTTATGAAATTTTTAACAGTGTTTAATGAAGAAACTGAATAAAGATAAGATATTTTTGTTACACGTCGTATTATGTTCGTGCAGATGCTGTTGGTGGTTGGCACAAAATTGCAGGGAATCATAACTTTGATGTGCTTAGAAAGCAAAGACAAGTCCGAAGTTGTTAGAGGAGCTTTGCTTGTTAAACCTAGTGACCATTTTTTCTGGTTTGGAAACCCAAAATTGCTTCTCTATCTTATACACTTCATACTGTTTCAGGCAAGTTCTTTAACCATTTGAAGCAATCTTTTCTGTGCCAACAAAAAGCACGTTTTAAATGATAAAATGAATGTTGGATCTTGCAGAATTCATTTCAACTGGCATTCATCACATGGACTTTGGTAAATATTTGTGATTTTGATGGTGTAACAACTTACTGGTGATTGCAACATGAAATAAAAAGAGAGGAAACTTCTGATTGTTAACTTCTTCCAATATTCAGTACAAATTTGGGTTCAATTCATGCTTCCACCATAGAACTGAAGATCCCATTATAAAGCTAGTCATGGGAGTGCTGGTAAACTTACTTGGCGGCTACGTAACACTGCCTCTGTATGCTTTGGTCACACAGGTACATATGAGCGGAGAAAGGCAATAAAAAAGAAATTAAGGGGCAATGGTTGTTGTATTTAATTAGCTGCCTCTAATCTTTTGATTGAACTTGTAAAACAGATGGGCACCACTATGAGGAAAGCTGTTTTCCCGGAGACTGTGATTGTAGGACTCGAAAGTTGGCGAGCCAGGGCCAAGAAAAACCTGAAAACCTCCTCTGCAATGACTTCTGCTGATAATACACTGTCTACGAACACTACACCTTTTAGCCTAACTCCTTCCAATTCAATAGGTTCTAATAATCCCTTCAATGAACATATCGCTATCGCTAACTTAATGAAGGATGAACATAACGGCATTGGAAAACAAAGTCCGGAGTATCAGAAGGCAAGTTCATTTCCAGGCTTTCAAGTGTGCAATTCGTCACCTGTTTTCCAAATGGAAAGCCATTACTGAGTTCATAAGCAGAAATGCTGCATTTTATCAATGTGTTATGGGATTACCTAAAGTTTAATGCCAATTCCTTCATTTCCCATCTTATCTTAAAGATAAGATGGGATGTCGTTTGGATGTCATATCAAAGTCCAAACGTTGCGATTTTGTACCTTCTGTTCATAATTCGGCTTAGATCAGATATTTATTGTAATTAACTATTGAAAAATTAGAATCCATATTTTAAGTAAGTTAAACTGTTTATATGCCATTGCTTATAGCCTATAACTATAAGCAATGGCATTCTAGTTGGTTGAATTTAAGATGTATAAAGCCTTAGTATCACCTTATGAACCAGATGACAGAGGGATAGGCCAGGGCCTCAATCCCATACTATGTTCAGGTGGATTGTGTATACAATTAAATTCAAAAACTAAACAATGTACTTTCAATTATATTATTAAACTAAAAAAATTGAGTATAGGAACACTTTTTTTTCCAAAAACCTCTGAAAATTTTATGTAATTTTATATATTCTAATCAAAAGAATGGTATAAAAACATATTTATTAAATCAAAATTTAAATTTGAATGGCCTATCACTTTTCAGATTGTTATAATGCATATATGTGAGCTTATAGTTCTTAACTATTTATGATGAACCTCACAAACTTTTTAGTAGTTGCCTAATACTTAAACTTTTAGTTTCTTTGGTATCTCCTTATGATTTTTATTGCATATGCAATATTAAATCTTATGCAGACCTAGTATACATTAAACTATCAAAAATAAATATATATGGTGGTTGGGTTGGCTGGACCGGCCTTACCAGGCCCAGCTCCACGGCCCGTTCGGCCCATCGAGTGTTAGACTCCCATGCAAACACAACGACTCACGTAAAGACCTAAACCTAGCGGTAATCCCAGATATATAAGGTATT
>JAOTBA010000002.1:30374594-30403557 GCA_025629845.1 Erythroxylum squamatum | reverse complement strand
GCAGCAGCTGGACTTCCGGTTCATAGCTTATTTTGTCATCGATTCCATAAAACCCTAGATCAACAATACCGAAAATTTGACAAATTCAATACCAAATAACCAATAATCTTGGAAATAGGAATGAAATCAAAACTGAAAGACGAAGTAGCAGGCGGGGGATTGCCGGAGGGTGGTGGTGGCGCTGGCGGTGCCTCCGGTGAAGCATTGTGAAATAGAGACGTAATGCCCAGAGAGCAACAACGCTCCACTTCTTAATCTCGAAACGCTTGGGCTTCTTAGTGGAGGAAGAAGGAGCGACGCTGGTAGAGTTCTCACATTTGGGTGGGAAGAAGGCAGAGAGAAGAAAGAAGAGAAGAACAAACGTCAGAAACCAACAAAAGTGTGAGAAATGAACGCGCGTTAATTAAACAAAGGCAAACGCCAACAGTGACGTTTTGGTTAACAAAACGTCGCAGATCTAATTTGGTGACGTTTTAATAAAAAAACGTCGAAAAAAAAAACAAACTTTTCATGACGTTTAAAAAAACGTCGCGAAAAATGCAAACTTTTCGTGACGTTTTTTTAACGTCATGAAAAGTCTTCACAATTTGTGACGTTTTATTAATAAAACGTCGCGAATTGTGTGTATTTCTTGTAGTGTATGACTTATTCTAGTCAAGGGTATAACTCAACCGGTAATTATTGGGTGTAGCACGGACTATGTAGAAGTAGTCAAGTAATCAATATAAAATTCATCACCCTAAAGTGATTAAGAAAATGTTCTATTATTCTTGATTTGTATTGTTTCAAAAAGTTCTTTGTCAAAGTGGAATGATACTTTGTAAAATAGTTTATAAATGTCATTAATAGAATCAATTGCTAATGATAAAGAATTAATATTAATGGAATCAAATAAAGTAGACCTTAATTTTATAACCTATGTCTAATCAAAATATTGTATAATGAAATTATTGAATTATATGAAAAATTATGCAGGAAAAAGTTAGTTAAAATCAATGTGATATTTCTAAATGTTTGGGGAGCCATGAGGCGTTGTTAGGTGCCAATATTGATTTATAGATATGAATTATTTAATTAGATAATTAAATTTGAATTAAATGAGTTTAATTTATCTAATCCTAAAAATGATTTTGGGTTATACTTTATCTACTGATAGCATATTTAGAAACATAATAGGTCCAATTAAAAGCAAATTGAAGAAATTTAATTAAGTGCGACTTAAATGTAAAGTTTGAGAAATTTTATAATTAAATATGAGATATTTAATCTTGTTTGAACTCAATTGGTAATTAATTAAAATAAATTGTAATTTTAATTAAAATTAAAATTTTATTTCAATTAAATAATAAAAGGCCCAAGCCCTACTATAGGTAGATTTAGACTCCAAAGGAGCTCATACCTCTTGTCTAATCCTCTCTACATCACTTATAAGAGTCTCTTAATAAGTTTTGTGTATACCATTGGAGTCCAAATACGTGTGTGGCTACAATAGTTGCAATGAATCAGTTTTAGGAATAGTTGGAGGGAAATTAAAAAAAAAAGGATAAAGATTCACAATAAGATACGAGTTATATTTCATGATTATTATATTTTATGTGTTAACTATAGTATAAAATTTAAGTAATTTTGACCTTTGAAAATTAGATGAAAATAAATATTTTTTATTTATTCTACTATACATAGGATCGAATCTCACTCTAATTTCTCAACACTTATGCGGTGGCAAATAGATAAGAATATCTTCTAAATATACCGTTTCAAGCATACTGTAGCAAGTTATTAACATAATGCTCTTTGATCTAATATTATAATTCTTTTTTACAATAAAGAAAACAACACTTTAAGGAAAAGGGTAAAATTAAAACTTTATCCCTAAGTTGAATGCCACAAAATCGGTGGGATTAGTAAGTTCCCTTTGTATTCAGTCGGTCTTAATCTTTTACCAAGTGCTACTCATCAATTCCGTTAATTCTAAACGGTTTTAGTGAAAGAGCTATCCCATGATCAAAAGTTATCATGGTTGTTTCCATGCAAAAGAACAGTTTGGATACTGCGTGGTTTCCTTATTTTTGACTGAGGTGCTTGGAAATCTTTGCTCTAATTTTGCGGGAAAGAAAAGTGACATAGGGAAATTTAACAAGCATGAAGGTCAAAAATTGCGGACAGAATATGCTCGCGTAAGTATGAACAGAAACCCCATTATAAAAGAATATAAAATTCCGTAGTCCTCACGTCAAGCATAAAGAGATGTTTTTCTTAACAATAGTGTGCCAACTGGGGATCCCAGAAGTACCACAAGCGATATGTTCTGTCGATCCGTTGAACGCATATTTGGCTTCGAGTCTATGTCCCCTATGGTATGGATGCCAAGTAAACAGTTCGTTTTATCCCAAATTTTTCTTGTTTAAAACATTCACTTCAACTCGTCCAATTCAATGTCTTTTCTCCAGAAAACGCAAGTATGACGAGATTTACATAAAATTGCTAGAAAAGTCAGTATGTTAATCTTAGAATGAATATTCTATGCGGTCTGTCTATTGTTCTAGACAAGTGGACTTGTTTTATTCGCAAAAGTAAAAAACATGTACACTATATGATGAAGGTAAGCAACGTCTTATCATGAGATCATATGATACAGGGATAATTTCAAGTTTCAAATCTTACTGTGGAGTTAACGAGGTATTAGTGATGGATAATACACAGATTAGGTGAATTGCCAAGCTTAAGGACCTCTCTGAAATTCGGGACAGAGTAGAAGACTATGAGAGTATATATAAATATTCGTCACACCTTTCACTATTTAATTAGGACATGCGATATTGGAGTCCAGATCCTCTGTCCAATACAGTATTATGGTGTCTTATTGTGTCCAATAAATCTCAGCCATTTATTTATGTAGGGTCCGCATGGGTCTCGCGTGGGTCCCGCAAAATAAATGGCTGAGATTCCATGAGATAGAATAAGACAGAGTAAAACTGGACAGAGGATCTGGGATGGCGATATTGTTGTGCAACTTCTGGTCAAACCCCTGTTTTAGCTCTCAACATGCAAATGCCAATTGGTAGAACTTGATTAGAGCCCAGGGTCATAATTCGTGTAGTTCGTTATCTAACAACCTAACTATTAGAACAAGTCTCTTAAATTGTTCTCCAGCAATTCTGTTTCCAGCCACTCTCCCCTTTCGTTCGTTTATTTATTGGGTCTCCTTGGAATATATCATCAGATGTAACATAACATATAGAAGCTTCTCTTTTCAAATAGAAGTTTTCCCACACGTTTCACGTAAAGTCGACCAGCCGCCATACCGACCGACCCTTGGCAGAAATTCAAAGTAACCCCCATGACAACTCGTAATCTCTCTCTTTTTTGCTAACATAATTTCTCGACGTGATAAACTTTTCCTTTTGCCGTGTTTCAAAGTAAACTGCTATAGATTACTCGCATCCACAAGAAACAAAAGGGAAGCTTTTAATGAATCTGTGTATTTTGTGGACTCTGTCTACTTGCACGTTTCACTTGGAAGAACCTTTCAAAATTTGGCCGCAGAAAACCTTTCAAATTTCGTCATGGTTTAGCTCAGCAACGTTGAATAGATGATCGATTATTCGATCTCATCATAAGAATATTGTAAAGTTACACAAATGAAGTGGGTGAAAAATTAGAAATGATGAAAAGGACAACTTAACTAAACGGTGATTTTGTTAAATTCTATCAAGTTTATATTGGAAGAAAAAATAAAACTTTTTTTTATTTTTTGAAAACTAAGATGATCTTAATTTTATACGTTGAATAATGTGTAAACTATGATACAACGTAAATTTGAATTCGTATCTTATTACAAAATTTGATTCCTTTTTTACAGCTCCTCTCGAAGTTATAGGTTTGTTGTAACCACTGTAATCATATAAGTGACTGGCCTCTAACGTTATCTATATAATTTGGTTGAGAGAATTCTACAATTAATATAGAGAGGGGTAAATAGAGAGTGATAATTCTTTTAGATTCTGTGCCTATTCGTAATAAGATTTAAATCTTTTGATAATTTAATTAAATATAATTCTAATTTCAATTAAATTTTAGTTAGGATTCAAATAATTTTAACTAAATATCTATTAGGTCCAAATAAGATCTAAAATTTTATATTTTCCTTATTTATTAAATATTTTATATTTAACATTTAAAGTTTTTAAACTTTTCAATCAACTTCAACTTGATTCAATTATCTTGTCTCTCTTTAATAGTCTTTCATGTGTGACTCATTAAGTTCTTAAATATGCTAGTAGTGGATATAAATTATATCCTTAAATTGTATTTAAGATTAGATAGACTAAGTTCATTTAATTTATCATTAATTCTTTAATTAAATTATATATATATGTATATATATATATATATCAAAATAGACGTCTGGTAACACATCAAAACTGTTAAATTAGTTTTATTTAACCTTTTTGTGCATGATTATTTTGTATAACTCAATCATTTCATTGTATAATATTCTAATTAGACATAAATTATAGAGTTAATGTCTACTCCATTTGATTCCGATCATACTAGTTATAATCATCACTAAAAAAAATATCATAGGCATACAAGTAATATTTCAAATAGAATTCTTATATCATTTAGTTTAGTGAACTTTTTTCTCTAATGAGAAATCACATATTTATTTAAGTATCTTCGTACTTTAATCTATGAAATCAACTACTTATTTCATTAAAAAAAACATGCGTTAGTCTTTCTAATCTATTAATGTTCACTCTTAATATAATAATGACTAAAAATAATTTAGGAATAAAACATAATTGAATATGAATCTTATATTTATGATCTCGTCAAAATTTTATTTCTAATGTACATTTATCTCATATACTTTATCTTATATATTAGTTAATTAAATTATTATACATAAGATAAAGAACAACTTTAAATCATTATATTAGACGAATTACAACCAATCAATTAACTATAGAAAATAAACTAAAAATCTCGACTTGCACTAAGCTAGTTGCTTAAGTATCTTATACCATGTATTTATATTATGATCATGCTACTGTTAGGATACTAGCTTTGTAAGAGAATTCTACATGATTTTTTATATTGAGTATTTGTTTAATTCTTATAACTTTGATCTCAATTATCTTCATAATTAAAAGAAACTATCTAAATATATACTTGGATAGTTGATGAGACCTTAGCTCTTTTCACACGACTAATGGCTTTAATGTTCTATAGTACATTATTATTTCAACAATGCAAAGAACTATACCAAGTTCATTAAAGCACTTCTTAATCCAAATAATAATTTTAAGATGTGTTGTATACATCAGATTTCGATCAAAATTTGCTAAGTTTTGGAAAACTTTTGGAGCATAAATATGAAATTAATTTTGAGAACAATAAGTGCTATATTTATGAAAACTAGGATGGTTGACAATTGATTTTCAAGATTTCAATAGAGAAGAACCGAACCTTTCTAATAAATTTCAATTATGGTAGAGACCAAGCATTGAAAACTCAAGTAATTTAAGACTCATGGCTATGGCACAAAATACTTGGGCTCTTAAAATTTTTTAGTCTCAAAATCCTTCAACAAAAGGGGATGGCTTATGGATTGCCAAGAATTGTGGAGAAACATGAAGTTTATGAAGTATGTGCACTTGGAAAGCAACATCGACAACCATTTCCTAAAGGAGTTGCATGGAGAGCTAATAAAATTTTAGAGCTTGTTCATACGGATTTTTGTGGACCCATGAAACAATATCTCATGGAGGTAACTAATTGATATTTTTTATACCAATATATAAATTAACCGTAAGTGCATGATATAACTGTGACTAGTAAAAATAAATACGGGTCGATCCACGAAGATAATAAGTATTAGTAATTATCCTTCTCCTCTTACCTAACCAACAAATTGGATATTTGGTTTTTAATAAAAAATAAAACTTAAACAAATAAACTAGAATTGGAAACAATAATAAACACAGAAGATCAAGGAAATTACTCAGAAAAATCAATATCAAATATTAGTCTCTAGGTGAGGAATCCCCCTAAAAATAGTTAAATAATTAACCTTTTCTCATGCAACTATTTCATTGATTATTGGATCGTGAATCTTATATTAATAACTCTTTAGAGACTACTAACAACTAATTTATTGGTTTATTAACATAAATCTTGCCACTTAAAACCTGTAGGATTGCATTATCAATTTATGAATTTCACTATTAGGTTTGACCTTAATCTAGAGGATTTATGTCACCCTATATTTAGGTTTGCAATCAAATCCTTTCAATTATAGTAGATCTATTCATACAAAGGGTTTATTAATTTCAAATATATGAAATCAAATCATGCATTAATATTTCGAATATATTAGAACAAGGATAAAAAACATAATTGAATCATAATAAATAAATCAAAATAATTGCATTGAATAAAAAATTAAGACATATTGTATCACAAAATAGGTTCATCACATCAAGACATTAAAAAGCATTTAGTTACTCATAATAGAAAATGAAATCAAATATAAACATACAGAAAAACTAATTGAAACAAAGGGTTCTTAATTCTAAATCTTCCTTTCTAATCTATTGGAACTTCTTACAAGTTTTGATTGGACCTAGCCTTCTATCATATCTCTTTTGATGTTAACTTCATATTCTCCTTGTCTTTGGATCAAAATCATCACCTCTCTAGATGTTTCACGTCTAAAATCTACTGTAAAAATTGGTTCTACTACGTTTGCCTCTGCTCACATCCTTTTATAGTAAAATTTAAAGTTTCTTAGATATTCACGGTCTGATACACTGGTATGTAAGAGACCAGGTATATTCAAAAACTCCATAATTCATGATTTTACATGGGCACAGATACTTACAAAGGTACACACATGACCTTGTATCTCTACACTGTTTCAAAAATTCATTTTATGCCATGATTTCAACCTAATTCTTCTCTTTTTAGTCCATAAAAGCAATTATAACTTATAAATGCACTTGGAGATAATTAAGTACCAAAAATACAACTTAACTATAAAATATCAAGCAAAATATATCAAATATGGGTATATAATTATAGCCAAACATGCATCTATTAGTGACAAGTATTTTATTCTCTTCATGATGATTTTTCAAGAATGACTTGGGTGTATTTTATGAAAAAAATTTGAAGTGTTCTCGATATTTAAGAAGTTCAAAAGTCTTGCTCAAATTCAAAGTGGTTGTAAAATAAAAACTCTTAGGAGTGATAGAAGAAAAGAGTATGCTTCAAATGCATTTTAGGAATTTTATGAAGATGAAGGTGTAGAAAGACAACTCATAGTTGGATATACACCATAACAAAATGATGTAGCATAAAAAAAGAATCAAATTGTGCCTGAGAACGCAAAATTAATGATTTATGACAAAAGAATGCCTAAAATTTTTTAGGTGAAGTAGTATATGCGATAGTTTATTTGCTAAATAGAAGACCTATAAAAGCTATGTGGAATCAAACTCTAATTGAAGCATAGAGAGGAAGGAATCCATTGGTTAAACATCTGAAGATGTTTGGAAGTGTTTGTATGCTCACATACCGAAGGAGAAAAGAACCGAACTTGATGAAGTAAGGGAAAAATGTTTTTTTTGTTAGGTACAACTCTGAATTTAAAAACTATTGAAGATGAATAGATTTTTTGTTTATCGAGATGTTTTATTCGATGAAAATGCCACTTTAAATTGGAATGATGAAAACATAGAAAAAGGAGTTATTTTGCAGTATGATGCTGAAGAAAAAGTGGAGGATGAAGAAAATTTAAACAATCCTCCTTCTTCTCCAAATTCTAGTTCCCTAACCTCATCCCTAAAGAAAGAGAGGGACTTGAGTGATGTTTATCCAAAATGCAACTTTTGTGTTCTTGAACCAGAAAGTTTTAAAGAAATAATTGAAGAGAAAGATAGGAGGAAGGAAATGGAAGAAAAGATTCATGCAATTGAAAAGAAAAAAACTTGGAAACATATTGAGAAACCTCAAAACAAGGAGATCATTAGAGTGAAATGAGTTTACAAAGTGAAACTAAATTCAAATGGCTCAATTCAAAGGAAGAAGCAAGATTTGTGGCTAAAGGATACTCATAATAACCTAGAATTGACTAAAATGAGACATTTCCACTGGTTGTAAAACTTGATACCATTCATGTTCTAATTACCATTGTAACCTAAAAAGGATGGAATCTTTGTCAACTTGATATCAAATCTGCAATTTTTTAATGCAAAATTGAAAGAAAATTGTATATTCAGCAACCTCATGGTTTTATCATGAAAGGAGAAGAAGACAAAATGTATAAGTTGAAGAAAGCCTTATACAAATTAAAGCAAGCACCAAGGGCTTAGTATAGCCAAATTGATTCTTATTTTGTAAAGCAAGGATTCAAGAAATTAAGAGTGAGCCAACCTTCTATGTGAAGATTCAAGGTAATTAAAGCATTCTTGTTGTTGTTTTATATGATGATGATTTCCTTTATACTGGGAAAAATGAAAAAAAAAATTGATTGTTGAATTTAAAGAAGACATGATGAAAAAATATGAAATGAATGATATGAGTTTGTTACATCATTTAATTGGTATAGTTATTTGTCAAAAGAAGTATGCTAAATATATCCTTACAAAGTTTGGAAATGATGGATTGCGAGTCTTTATCTAAACCTCATATTGTGAATGAAAAAGTTGTCAAAGAAGATGGAGTAAAGAGAGCTGATCCTACCTTATTTAGAAGTTTAGTTAGAAATTTACTTTATCTTACAACCACAAGACCTGATATTATGTATATTTCACGTTTATTATCAAGATTTATGTACAATCCTATCCAAACGCATTTTAGAGCAGCCAAAAGTATACTGAGGTACATCAAAGGAGCAATCAATTTTTGCATACAATTCAGCAAAAGAGTTGATACAACATTATTTGGTTAATGTGATAGTGATTGATGTGGTTATCTTGATGATATGAAAAAAATATCAAGCTATTATTTTTCACTTGGTTTTAGAGTTTTTTCTTAGGTATCCCAAAACAACAAAAGTGTGGCAGAATCATCAGCTAAAGTTGAATATGTTATAGCTATTTCTGCAACTTTACAATTCATTTGGCTAAGGAGAATTCATGAAGAATTGTTAGTAATGTGTATGTTTTGTTAGTCATTCTACGATATCTTTTAGTATTTGAATTAATTCACTTAGTATTCTAATGAGTTTTAAAATGTTGTATTTCAGCTATAAATAGCCAAGTTTATCATTGTATCTATGAAAGTGAGTGAAGTAAATCATAGAAGAATAAACAAAGGTTCTGGCTCCAAATACTCTCTCATTCTTGGCCTAATTGCCCAACATATCTAAACTTTTTCAAATTTCAAGAATTGAATTTATCCTTTATCGTTGTTTTTTAAAATTAAAACAAATATAATTTGTATTTAGAAAATGAAGGTTTAAAATTTTTTCTTAATTAATTCTAAAATTAATATCAATAATAATAAAAGATGACTTTGAAACCGCTAATTTGAAAGAAGCTTAGAGAGAAATTGGATTATGTCTGATTGTTCTTATATACTGTTAGAACATCATATCTCAATTCAAAACCTTTAAGGCAATGAAATATGATGTTTATTTTGTATATAACTAACTTTATACTATGCCTTTTTCTAATATAGGGTGGTTCCATTTGTGAATTTTCTAACAAATATAACATGACATATATTTTATGAAAGTAAATTATATGAAATATTATGATAAAATATTAAATATATCATAACTCTTATTTTTTTTATTTTAGATATCACACCCTGTTAAAAATATATACTTCAATTAATTAGAGAACTTAAATATATTAAAATCTTTATTTTTAATTTGAAAATTTGTACACTTGTTAAAGATAATATATACACTAAAAATATTTCATAAAAATTATTATGATTTTATAAAAACTAAAATTATAAAAATAAAAATATTTTGAAACACCACTAAATTTTTAAAGCCTCTTAAAAATTGTTTTAAACATGATAACATAATCTATTTGAACACTCTAAAATTTTGAAGTAACAATGTTTTGATAAAATATACAAATGTATGTTCTTATAAATTGTAATGTATAATCTTATAAATTCAAAATTAAATAAATATTAAATAAATTATACATAACTAAAATATTGGAGAAAATTTACCCATTTTAAAACTAAACCTGTCATTGTTTACATTCGCACAAGCATTATAATACATGGATTCCATGGGTCAATCATGAAGTGTCTCATTTGAAGGGTTTAGATTCTCTGTGTTTTACTTTTTAATCCTATTTTATCCTAATTGTACATAAAACAACGATGTATTGAAAAAAAAAAGGTTAAAATAAAATAAAGGGAATAGAAGATCGGATGGCATGCACTTGCAACTGTCATTAAAACATGTGCTTTTGTCTCTCTGTGTGTCTTTACTCTTTAAAAAGGCGCAATTTCTTAACAAAAAATTCCCATTTTCCGGCTTGCCTTCAAAAGGTAAAATAAAAATTAAAGGGCATAACAGCCCACGTCACCTTTCGTCATTGGGTCCCAGCTGTCCTCCTGAGATCATGCAATGCAAGGTCAGATAGCGGGAAGAGTTGACGGAGTCGTACTCTACGCGTGGCCTGAAAATGATGGGATAAGGTTAAGTCCCAACGATATGCCACGTTGGCGACGGCCACGATTTTTACCTAACGGCCACTTTGCGATTCAGAGTCGAAAGCGTGAGGTTCGGAGTCGGAGCTAGATGATCATGTGACGTCATGTGGGATGGTGGTTTTTGTCTCTTTCATGACGTGTACACGGATCACCGTCCTTTGAACGGCTTTGCAGGCTGCTTTATCTCTGTTGAATTGGAAATATAACATAATAATTTATAAATTACGTACTTATAAAAAAAGTAACCTGTAAACTATCGACAACAAACTTAACCGAATGGCTAAGCAACCTGCAAACTATCGACAACATACTTAACCGAAATGGCTATTTTGTTTTAATGGAAGACAATGCAATTGTTGAAGACAACCGCAACTAGTCAACTACCATGTATCTTGGGTTCTCCAAACTTTTGTTTGGTAGCAGGAAAGTGACGTCACATCCGTCATCCACTTATCTCGTGTCATTTGCTTTTCCAATGTATTGATAATTATATTTTAATATACTTTTTATAATTATAATTTTCCTCAAAATTTTTAATTAACATGCGTAGCATACTCAACGACAAGAAATTTGTCACTGTTATAGTTTCGGACTGGACCCCAAGAGGTCCATGACTAACGGGAGATAGTTATCCGTCCACTAAGCGGTGACATCGAACGACGTCAGCCACACTCCCAGTGACGTAAAACAATGCGTAACTCGCGTTGACGTTGGAGTCTTCCCAGATCTCCCTCAATATAATCTCCTAATCCCATACAATTGAAACTTCACAATCAAAAACCTTAACACCGTGTTTCCATATAATGCAAGAAGCAATACCGTTTAGAACGTACCACCCGGTGACAACTGCCGGCAATCGGCAACTCCCCGGCCGAGGCGGTCCCGCAGCGAATGCCCTTTCACCCACCGGAGAAAACTATATTCAGAACTTGGTGTCCAAGAATTCGGTTATAGTTTTTGGAAGACGTGGCTGTTGCATGTGCCACGTCGTGAAAAAGTTGTTACTTGATCTCGGAGTTAATCCTATGGTGTTCGAGGTGGATGAGAAAGAGGAAGGTATTTTGTCGGGTGAGTTGCGGAAGGTTGATAACAAATGTGATAAGGAAGAGGAAATGGTTAGTCACGTGCAATTTCCGGTGGTTTTTGTGGGTGGCAAGTTCTTTGGTGGATTGGATAGGGTCATGGCTACTCATATCTCTGGTGAATTGGTCCCTATCTTGAAAGATGCCGGAGCTTTGTGGCTATGACTATGTAGTTCTTTATTAATTCTCTGATTCCAGTTCCCGTTTTGCGTTTCTTAGTGAGACTTTTGCAGGGTTCTTTCTCTGGGAAATTGTCATGGGAATAACTTGGCGTTTTTCTTTTGGGTAGTTTCGATTTGGAATTACAGAAGATACTAAAGTTCCATGAGAGGTTGTAGATCATGTAATCTTTACTTTGGATCTTGATGTAACCCATGTAACTTTTGTATTGATCACCGCACCATGAAAATCATAGAAGAATAGTTTCTGGGATTGCTATTTAACATGTAGTTGGCTTTGTATAAACTGCATATTAGATGTTGATATGTGTTTACCAATTTTATGTTTAGAAGAAATTTACCATAACATTATAAATTTAAGTTACAAAAATATTTTTTTATAAAAATATTTAAAAATTACATATATTATGTTATGGCCTTTCTTAATTTCCAGGAGCCTTCCGCAATGTTGAGTTTAATTTTTCTGACTGTCAGGGCCACTTATACGTTAAGAAGCAAATGCGCTTCACGAGATTTATGTCAGGGCCGCAAAAGACATTCCCTTTTTCTTGTTCTGTTTGATCTTCAGAAATTGAGGCAAAGTAATCACCGACCGCAATTATTGAATCGGAGCTCGGGACTCGGTTCTTTTCTCTTCTTTCTGATTTTCGTGTGGCAATCTGTGGGTTCCACACTTCATGTCTTGGGCTGTGGAAGTCACATGCTGTGCTGTTGACTTGTTTCCCAGCCCCAAAAATCACTGTGTGAGAAAGAAAATACTACTTTTTGCACATCAGATGACGAATGGCCTTAGAAAGAGAGGAATGGGTGTCCTTGTGCTGTATTTGACCTTATAACCCCAAAACTAATGGATATTAGGTATCAAATTGGAATTTTGTTTTATACCAAAATCATTTTTGCAAAATTCTTGCTCTTATGCATAAAAGCGCACTCCTCTAACTAGACCTAGTATTCATTATTTAACTCTTGAATTATTATTAGTGATAAAAATTAAATTAATTTTAAGTTATTCATTCATAAAAATTTTAGATTGTTTAATTTGTCACTTCAGCTATCTTAATAATCTTTATTATTAAAAATTGATCAATTTGTTAATTAGTAAATTAACCAGTGACTGATTCAACCATAAAAGTTTTGAATTGTTTAATTTATTAGTTCAGTTTATCTTATTATTAAAAATTGATCGATTTGTTAATTGTAAATTAACCAGTGACTGATTCAATTATAAAAATTTTGAATCGCTTAATTTGTTAGTTCAATTTATCTTAATTTTCTTTATTATTAAAATTGATTGATTCATTAATTAGTAAATTAACCAATTTTTATAAATCATCATAAACTATTTGATTTTCATTTGAGAGTCTCATTCTTTAACTAAACTCCAATTTTTTCAATTGGCAAAAAACTCTCCTTCTTCAATCATATTTTAAGTTCTTGAATTTTGTTCAATCTTTATTATATATTGATTTTATGACAGTCTAATATTAGTTGAACCTCTAAACTTTCAAGCCTCTCATCTTACTAGTTTAATTTATGATTTTAGAACATTAATTATTGTTTAAATAATCAAAACTAATAGATAAGTAACTAATGAGAATTGTCTTCCTTATTAACTATGCTAGTTATTACAAGGATTTTCCCCCAAACTTATACTAAAGCACATCTATTCTTTTGCATGGAAATATCACTTAGATTCGCTTAAGCAAAACTTAGTCTTCTCACGTAATTGTTGACCAACAAAATTTTGTTTTCAAGCACCTTATGACCCTCATAGTATTTAACTCTCACCCTCTTGCAAGAGTACTAAGT
Source organism: Erythroxylum squamatum (assembly GCA_025629845.1). Classification (NCBI taxonomy): domain Eukaryota; kingdom Viridiplantae; phylum Streptophyta; class Magnoliopsida; order Malpighiales; family Erythroxylaceae; genus Erythroxylum; species Erythroxylum squamatum. Next base: position 30,389,798 of record JAOTBA010000002.1, on the reverse strand, counting down.
AAAAAAATAAATAATCAACGGAAACGATAAACACAAAAGAGTTGCGGTAAAAACTAACCATTATTACTTCCCCAAAAGTATACAAAGAGATGCTCTTTGTTAATATGCTTACTTCTCCTCTATCTCTGTTCCTGAAAGCAATGCTCAGATAAGCTATTTATAGCCATCTCTAGCGTTATAATTCAGAATCTTAATTTAACTAAACTACCTAGACCTTTATTCTTATCAGATTATATCAAGATGGCATTTCCATTCAAATAGTACTCTATTTGATAGGATTTAGCTAAATCACAATAAACAAGATAAGTCCACTATCTTTAAATGATCCTCCCATTGTCTTTATCTTTTAGAGTTGATGTATATCTACTGTGATCTTATCTGCTACATCTTCCAAGATCTCTACTTGATCTCTATCCAATAATGAAGAGTCATCTAAGCCCAAAACCTTTTACAACACATTGGTCCGATCTAATGCTTACCCATTTTAAGTCTATTAGTTATGGCCTGTTTATTTGAGCACATATTAAGTCCTTACAGCTCTCACATATCTCATTCATGCATGTGATCTAGCTAACTTTCAACCCAAGATCAATCTCGAGTTATCTTTTGATCTCACATTCGAATCTTGCATATCATTGAAGATTTCTGCCAATATGTACCAATGTATGCCAACTCATTGACAATACTCATTTTCCTTACCTACTAGTAAGTCTTTGCCTTGTTTCATTGTCTTGAGTATCAAACATTGGTCAAGGCTTGCTAATGCTTGAACAATTTTGCAATTAGGACTTAAGGGTCTAATGTTAGTCCATGCAAAAAAAAAAAGTTAATCTATCTGATTCGTCAATTTCTTTACCTCAATAGCTTAACAAGAAATAAGTCAAATTGAAAATAAAAAATTGTTCAGTTCAATAGGAAATATTATTCTAAGCCTTTTAAAATTTAAACTTGTTATTTTTTAAGTTAAAAAAGATATTTTTAGGGGGTATTTTCATATTTTTGCTAAAGTCTTTGGAAAAACTTTATCAATAGGGCTATTTCAATGTACATGTGCTACCATATTGATGACTAATAATGGGACTAGAAATATGTAACTTTTTCTAAAGAGAATGAGATCCTTTGTTGACAATTAAAAGTAGAGAAGAGAATAATAGAAAATTGAAGCTAACCTAAATAAGCTAATTGGACTAACTAGTTCAACTACAAAATCAGTTGAATTTAATTATCAACTAACTGACAAGTTATAACTAACTCTTAGCTAACGAATTATAATTTGAAATACTCTTACTATTTATAATCTGTGACTACCCTATTAATTTCCTATCCTATAAATCTAATTGCTTTATGTTTAATTTTGCAAACCCACTTACAAATTATAGCCTGTTTGACAAGAGGTAAGACGAAGAATTATCAAATATGATTTGCCTATGAAGGCATCAATTTCAACTCATTCCTTATGTCACGTCTCACATGTTTTAAAGCCCACAAGATGAGGTTCGATCCAAAGAAGTCTTCTAGATCATATTTGAATCTTATGGAAGACTCTGGAAGCTTATAGAACATGGTAGAAGCTTATGGAAGACCCTAGAAGCTTCTGGAACATGGTAAAAGCTTCTGAAAGACTTTGGAAGCTTTTAGAACTTGGTAAAAGCCTATGGAAGCGTATAAAACAATGTGGAACATTATGAAAGTTTATAGAAGCTTGTGAATTTTGTAAATAGGTATATATTGTACATGAAACATGTAGAGTAGTGTAGAGAATTCTAGAAGGTCATTGTAGACCATTAGATCAAATAGACCTTAACCATCTATTCTAGGTAGGAACTAGTGTATATACCCCTTAGGGTTGCCTTATTTGTAACATTGAATATAAAAGACCATAAAGAGCATTATATGCATTTTAGCTTTCTTGAGAGAGTTCTTTAATAGAAGTATCTTTACATTCTCCCACATTCCTTTTTCTCTTTAGCAAAGTGTTTCATGTAGAAGGTTGACTTGGGAACGAGAGCATACTCAAGTGCTAAACGAGCGTTGGTGAAAGTCCATGCTCGTTACAAGTGGCATCATAGAATTGTTTGAGATCTTTTGGGTATCATCGAGATGGCCACTCGAGCGAATTGACTACCCATGAAGGAAGGGAGGTCGGGAGGGTTCCTCCTACTAACAAGGGAAAGAGAGACAAGTCTACTATAAGGGACGCCATGGTTGAAATAATAGCTAGGTTCTCAAAGTTGGAGATCATCGTAAGGGAAGATTGGGAGAGGATCGATGATTGGGACCAAAGAGTAGAGAAGCTAGAGAAGGAGCATTCTCTACTCCAGGAAGAGATGAATGAGACCGTCAATATCATTGCCTCGGATGCTTCCGAAAAATTGAGTTCCTTGGAAAATTCTCTTGTTGCTAAAATTATTATGCTTGAGGAAGAACTTGCTAGTTTGACTGTCGAATTGAAGGAAGTAAAGGGAGATTGAAGCTTGTGTAAGAAGGCGGTGACACAAGGAGTTGTGACACCTGTTGCTTCCATCACTTATGCCAAATTTAAGGTCTCGAAGCCTAAGGCCTTTGGAGGAGCAAGGGATGCAAAAGCTATCGACAACTTCATTTGGATTATAAAGCAATACTTCAAGGCACTTGGCATTGCGGATCATGCCAAGATGATAGATAGTGTTTCCCTTTACCTTGTAGACACGTCTATAGTGTGGTGGAGGAGAAGATACAATGATATTAAGAATGGGACCTGCACCATGAGCATATGAGATGACTTTATGAAGGAGTTGAAAAATAAATTTTACCCTGAGAATGTAGAGAAGGAAGCCCAAGCTACGTTAAGAAGGCTCACACACTCGAAAAGCATTCGAGAATATGTTAGGGAGTTTCAAAAGGTATTGTTGGAAATTTCCAGTTATCCAGACAAAGAATTGCCTAAGGAGATTGCTTGCATCCTTGAGGAGCATAAGGATATCATGCCACCTAAATTGCCAAAGAAGTCCACCAAGAAGAGGGGTGAATCACAAGATTGCGTTGGCAGCTATAACATAGCCTATTTTTCCTTTGCGTGATCAGATGAAGGAAGGATTGCAACATGACCACCAAGCGAAAGAGCTGTTGAAGCAAGTCAAGGAGGGAAAGACTTGCAAGTTTTGGCTTGAGGATGAGTTGCTCATCACTAAAGCAAGCCGAATTTATGTACCTAAATGGGATGGATTGAGGAAGGAGATCATCAAAGAGTACCATAACTCCTTATGGGCTAGTCATCTAAGGATGCATTGGACCTTGTCACTTATAGAGCCTGGCTATTATTGGCCCTAAATGAGAGATGACATTGAGACCTACGTGAAGACCTGTTTTGTGTGCCAATAAGACAAGGTAGAGCACAAAGTATCAAGTAAATTATTGCAGCCATTGCCGATTCTTGAGAGATCATGAGGGAGTGTCTTAATGGATTTCATTGTTGGTTTACCAAAAGTGGAGGGACAAGCCAACATAATGGTTGATTGCTTCAGCCAATATGGAGTGTTCACATTTGTGCCAATAAAATTCATTGCCGAAGATGCTGCTCACTTGTTTTTTAGGACGTGGTGAAGTATTGGGGCAATCCACAAACTACCGTCAGTGAAAGGGACATTCGCTTTATGGGTCAATTTTGGATGAAATTGTTCAAGCTCTTAGGGTCAGAGTTGAACTTCTCTACAGGTTTTCATCCGCAAACTGATGGATAAATCAAACAGGTGAACACTTTATTGGAGTTGTATTTGCAGCACTATGTGAGTGCTAACCAACAAGATTGGGTGAAGTTGCTTGATGTTGCCTAATTCTCATACAATTTATAGTGGAGTGAGTCTACTAGAGCTGGTCCTTTAATTTGAGTTAGCCACATATTTAAACCAAGTAGCCAAGAAGATGAAGAAATGGGTCGATAAGAAGAGGTGCCATTTGGAGTTTGATGAAGGAGATTTGGTAATGGTCAATCTCCTCTCTCATACACTTGCCGGAGGAGGTGTTCATAAGCGCTTTATTGGAAGGTACGAAGGGCCTTTTCCTGTGAAGAAAAGGGTAGACAAGTTGGCATACCGAGTCAAGATATCCTCACATTTGGAGATTCATCTTGTATTTCATGTAAGTTTTCTAAAACTTTATCATGTTGATAAGGAAGATCCTAGTAGGGGTGAATCGAGGCGTGCACCCACCACTGTGGCCACGACTCATGAATGCGAAGTTGAAGAGATCTTAGCATATAAGACTATACCAAGGAGAGGCTCACATCCAACATATGACGAGTACTTGATTAAATGGAAGGGACAACTGGAGACTTAAGCTAGTTGGAAGCATGAGTTTTCTCTTTAGCAATACAAAGATAAGATTCGGGAGTTCCACCAGGATGTAACGAGGATGTCGCTAGATTAGGTGGGGGAGAATGTTACGTTCCACTTGTTTTAAAGCGAACAAGATGAGATTCGGTCCAAAGAAGTCTTCTAGATCATGTTTGAATCTTATAGAAGATTCTAAAATATGGTAGAAGCTTATGGAAGACCTTAGAAGCTTCTGAAACATGATAGAAGCTTCTGGAAGACTTTGGAAGTCTCTAGGGCCTAGTAGAAGCCTATGGAAGCTTATAGAATATTGTGGAATATTATGGAAATTTAGAGAAGCTTAGAGATGAAGAAATATGAACGCGAAAATTACAGATTAATTTCATAATTAATCAACACAATTAATTAACCCTATAATTGCAACATACCGGATTTAGAAATTGCATGGACAAATACCTGAAAATTGAGGAAACGTTGAGTTCATTTTGATGTTCTGTGAAGCAGAGCGACAGAGACGCAGAGGATTGACTACTGTTATTCCAAACCCTAATCAGCAAAAGCACATACAGTTCTCAATGGGGCGACTGTATTTAAAGTCGGCTATCAGTAGGGCCTCCTGTGTACTGTAAAACATGGGCCAAGCCTACCCATCATAGCAAGCCCATAAACACAGGCCTAATGACACGTTAAAGAGATAATTAACAAGCCCAATTATCTTAACATAAAATTAATCGGGGTTTGTACAAAATTATGTTTATTATGCTAGTCCACAAAATAATGACAAAATTCTATCATTCTCCCACTTGGACAGCATAACTAACATCAACGAACAATAGAACAAATCCTCATATTAATATAACAATATGTGGCCACAATAAGATGTCAAAGTACAGTCAACACTCTCTCAATCATAAGTCTAAAATGAGGTTACAAGTGCCTCAACAGTATAGAAATCAGACCCGATAGGAGTACTAATAACATATATGCAAGATACGCATACCTCGATGACCTAAACAAAATGTGTCATAAGTAAAAGCACACAAAATGGTAATCCGTTTGTGCAATTTCAAACAAATTGGTCTAAGCATCCACTCAAGATGTCAACTGGATTTAACAAAATATCTCAGAACAACAAGATGAGACTGGGTACAAAATGTCTCCAACAAAATGCTATATATATACAAACATTTAAATGTATCTGCGCAGTATATCAAGAAAGTATATGGCAATAACAATAATAGCAACAATTATAAGCAAAAGTCTTTATACTGAATAACAAAATAGTCAAATACAATGTTGCTATCAAAATAACATAAAAACAGAGTCCCACTAATCTAAGGCATCAAAAAATCTAAATAGACCCATACGGGTTACATGACTCACAAAAGCCTTAACAGTCAAGCCTTTGGTTAGAGGATTTGTCACCATAAGATCGGTGGGTATATGCTCTATATGAGTCTAAAACTCCTTAACCTTCTCTCTAACAAATATATACTTGATATCAAAATGCTTCGAATGCTTGAAGTTCCTGCATATTTGAGAGAAGCCCACCATAGCAGAGTTATCACAATATATGGTTAGAGGTCTGGAAACACTCTCCACGAGATGAAGCTCAGAAATGAAATTCTTTAACCATATTGCCTGTCAAGTAGCTTCGTAACAAGCCACATACTCTACCTCTATAGTTGAAGTGGTTGTAAGTGTTTGTTTAACATTTTCCGAAGATACAGCTCCTCTAGTAAGCATAAAGATATATCTTGATATGGATTTGTGATCATCAGGGCAGCCACCATAATCAGAATCAGAATAACCTATCACCTCAAGGTAATTAGACATCCTGTAAGTGAGCATGTAATCTTTAGTACCTTGTAGATACCTCAGAACTCATTTCATAGCTTGCCAATGACCCAAACTAGGGTTGCTCAAATATCTCCTAAGTACACCAATAACAAAAGAAATATCAGGACGTGTACAAACTTGAGCATACATAAGACTGCCAACAGCAGAAGCATATGGGACCTTTTCCATATCTAACTTATCTTTATCATTTTGAGGACATTGGCTATTTGAGAGTTTGTCACCCTTTTGAATGGGTGCACTACAAAGATTACAAGTCTTCATGTTGAATCTATTCAAAATCCTTTCAATATACCTTTGTTGAGACAAACCAAGAATACCACGAGATTTATCACGATGAATTTCAATGCCCAGAACAAAAGAAGCATCACCAAGATCTTTCATATCAAAATGAGTTGTCAACGTTTGTTTAGTCTCATAAAGAAAATCCACATCATTACTGGCTAAAAGAATGTCATCAATATATAAGACAAGAATAATGAATTTTTCCCACTATTCTTCAAGTAAATGCATTGATCCATAACATTTTCCTTGAAGCCAAGAGAGCAAATAATTTGGTCGAACTTTAAGTACCATTGTCTGGAGGCTTATTTCAGCCCATAAATGGATTTTCTCAATTTGCATACCATGTGTTCTTTACCTTTTTCAACAAAACCAACAAGCTGATTCATGAACACATCTTCATACAAATCACCATTCAGGAAAGCAGATTTCACATCCATTTGATGGAGCTCCAAATCAAAATAAGCAACCAAAGCCATCATAATGCGTAATGAATCTTTAGTAGAGACCGGGGAAAGAGTCTCTTTATAGTCTATAGCTTCCCTTTGGTTATATCCCTTTGCAACAAGTCTGGCTTTGTACCTTTCTATCTCACCTCTAGCATCATGTTTAGTTTTAAAGACCCATTTACACCCAACAGTCTTACAATCATTGGGTAATTCCACCAAATCCCAAACGTCATTCATACTCATAGAAGCCAACTCATCTTCCATGGCTGCCAACCATTGTGAACTACGAGAACAAGAAATGGCGTCCTAAAAAGAAACAGGATCTGAGTCTTCAACTAAATTGAATTCATGCTCCTCCAAGTAAATATAGTAGTCTCGAAATTTAGAAGACTCAGTGGATTTAGGAATCCTTTCAGATCTCCAAGGTAGAACTACAACCACATCTGGGACTTGAATATCAATGCTAACCTGTTGAGGAATATCAACATCATTTCCTGGATCAACCACATCATCATGAATTAGAGGAGACTGAATTGCCTCAGGATGAAAAACAACAGGTGTAGGAACAACAACACGATCCTCTCTGAAATCAACAACATCAGATTCATGTATTTCATTATGTTCCATGTCCCCTTCAAAATATACAGCTCGATCTGATTCAATGACTCTAGTAATGTGATTGGGAAAATAGAATCTTGAACCTCTTGAGCCAGTACAATAACCAATAAAGTAACCCGAAATAGTTCTAGGATCAAGCTTCCTCAGCTGAGGATTATAAGTCCTTACCTCAGCCTTATAGACCCAAACACGGAAATGCTTCAAACTGAACTTCTTTCCTGACATAAGCTCAAAAGGAGTCTTTGGTACAAATTTACTAGGCACATGATTGAGAGCATAAATGGCAATACTCAAAGCTTCTCCCCACAAGAATCTGGTAAGGTGAAGTGACTAAGCATGCACCTAACCATGTCCATGAGAGTACGATTTCGTCTCTCTGAAATCTCATTTTGTTGAGGAGTGCCAGGTATGGTATATTGTGCTTCAATTCCACAATCCTGCAAGTATCTAGCAAAAGGGCCAGGGTTTCTACCAGTTTCATCTTACCGATCATAGCACTCACCACCTCTATCAGATCTTACACATTTGATCTGCTTCCCAAGTTGTAATTCAATAACTTTTTTCAGTGATTTAAAAGCATCCAAGGATTCAAATTTCTCATGCAACAATTCAATCCAACCATACCGAGAAAAATCATCGATAAAGGTAATCAAGTACGTATAGCCTCCTATGGCAATAGGAGTAATGGGTCCACAGATGTCTGTGTGAATCATCTGTAATGGTTCCTCCTTCCTGGTCATTTTTTTCTTTCTTACTTTAGCTGTAAACTTCCCTTTTATGCAATCAACGCAAGTGTCAAAATAAGAGAAGTTCAGATCATGCAAAATAGTTTCCTTAATCAACCTCTCCATTCTCTCCTTAGAGATATGTCCTAATCTTTTATGCCACAACATAGAACAACAGTAGAATCAGAGTACAAAATAATACCATTATTGCTTATATGGAAAATGTATCCACAACTGTGTGAAACAGAAACTGAAATCAAATTCCTTCTCATAGAATACACATAAACAGAATCTTTCAAAAGCAAATCATGTCCACTACTCAACTTCAAAGAAACTACTCCAATGTGCTCAACATTAACATTAAATCCATCTCCTAATTGTACCATCAACTCCCCTTTATTTGGCCTTCGACTGCTTTTGAACTGCTGCAATGAGTTCGTTATAAGAATAGTGGCACCAGTGTCTAACCACCATGAATTAGGAGGAACATCAACAAGATTTGATTCAAAACAGACAAAGAGTTGAGGTATACCTTTCTTCTTTGCCAACTAGTTCTGAAACTTTACACAGTCACGCTGCCTATGCCCATGTTTATGACAAAAGTTGCAGCTTCCATTAAAAATAGGCTTAGGCTTAGCACCAAAACTCTCACCAAGCCTAGAAGGTAATGCATGTTTATCATTCCCCTTCTTCTTAAATTGAGGCTTACCCTGTTTGTTTCTATAAAATTTCTTCTTGCTACCACTCTTGTCAGAAGTGTGATGAATACTGTGGGATTTTCCCTTCTTCATAGTATGTTCCTTTTAAATAAGAATGGAAATCAATTCATCAATGCTCCATTCATCTTTCTGAGCATGGTAAGTAGTCCTGAGAACATCAAACTCAGATGGAAGAGATTCAAACACCTGCCAGATTATAATCTGCTCCCAGCACAACTTTCATGACCTTCAACTTGTTATACCAGTTCACAAGCTTCATTACATGCTCAAGAACACCACCTATACCATTATACTTGTCTTAGACAGAAAAGACAAGTAATTAGACTTTTCATTCTTATCAAACTTCTGGAATTTTTCACTAACAACCTTGAGATAATTTTTTGCATTATCAGTCTCAGTGATGCTCTCTTTAATAGTTTTATCCATTGTGTACTTAATGGTCATCAAACAGAACTTGTTAGCACGAGCTCACTTACCATATTTAGCTTTATCTGAAGCGAAAGTCTCAACAGTGGGTTGTGTAGGCTTATCCTCAAGGAGAGCAACATCAACATTAGAAACAGCTAAAAACAGATTCAAGGATTCAAGTCAGTCCTCATAATTGGTCCCATTCAGCTTAACCAAAGAATTCAAAGCTGAAATTTGATACAATGCAGGGAGATTTATCAAATGTATCAACATACAACAAAATTGGGCTAACAACACAGCTAGGTACTCATGCAATTGCAATCCTGCCTAACGTTCCCGAATTTCAACACATGTGAGATCCCACGTCGGTTGGAGAGGGGAACGAAGTACGCCTTTTAAGGGTATGGATACCTCTCCCTTACAAACGCGTTTTTCATGGCCTAATACACCGAATCTCATCAGAACTCCAAGGTTAAATATGCTTGGGTGAGAGTAGTTCTACGATGGGTGACCTCCTGAGAAGGTCTCGAAAAAAGCAAAACCGTGAGGGCTTGGCTGGGCTAAGGTCTAAAGCGGACAATATCTGTAAGCAGGTGATCTGGGATGTTACAAGTGGTATCAAAGCCGGTACCCGAATCGTTGTGCCAGCTAGGCTAGACCCCAAAGAGGGCAGGGCCTTAAGGGGGGTGGAGAGTATGAGATCCCACATCGGTTAGAGAGGGGAACAAAGTGCACCTTATAGGGGTATGGATACCTCCACCAGATCCCATTGAAATTTCGAGGTTAAATGTGCTTGGGTGAGAGTAGTTCTAAGATAGGTGACCTCCTGGGAAGGCCTCGGGAAATGCAAAACTGTGAGAGCTTGGCTGGGCCAAGGCCCAAAGCGGACAATATCTGTAAGCAGGTGATCTGGGATGTTACAAGTGGTATCAGAGCTAGTACCTGAACCGTTATGCCAGCTAGGTTGGACCCCAAAGAAGGCAGGGCCCTAAGGCGGTGGAGAGTGTGAGATCCCACATCGGTTGGAGAGAGGAACGAAATACGCCTTATAAAGGGTACGGATACCTCTCCCTTACATACGCATTTTTCATGCCCTAATGCACCGGATCCCATCAGAACTCCAAAGTTAAATGTGCTAGGGCAAAAGTAGTACCAGGATGGGTGACCTCCTGGGAAGTTCTTGGGAAAAGCAAAATTGCGAGGGCTTGGCTGGGCCAAGGCCCAAAGCGAACAATATCTGTGAGCGAGTGATCTGGGTTGTTACAAGTGGTATCAGAGCCTATACCTGAACCATTGTGCCAGCTAGGCTGGGCCCCAAAGAGGACAGGACCCTAAGGGGGTGGAGAGTGTGAGATCTCACATCGGTTGGAAAGGGAAACGAAGTACGCCTTATAAGGGTAAGGATACCTCTCCTTTACAGACACGTTTTTCATGGCCTAATGCACCGGATCCCATCATAACTCTGAGGTTAAATGTACTTGAGTGAGAGTAGTTCTAGGATGGGTGACCTCCTAGGAAGGCCTCGGGAAAAGCAAAACTTTAAGGGCTTGGCTGGGCCAAGGCACAAAGCGGACAATATCTGTAAGCGGGTGATCTGGGATATTACAATATTATTCTTGTTTGTATTTTCATCTCTTCACTGTGTAAATGTGTTGACTGTCACTTCAACACTTTATAAGTAAATATTGAAACTTCATCAAGGTGGCTGGAGGAACTTTATTGGGACTCCTTTATGAATTATATTCAATGTTAAACATAACTATACATGTGTCATAATGAAGCCATCTTGATCATTTGATGTCTTACTTCTTCAAAGTTGAGCATATATATCATATGCACAAATTGAGCACTTTCTTGAACCAAAGCTATTGATACACTGAACTTCTGTCATCTGTTTACCATCTAACTATCGTTTAATAAGATCTTAAAGTCTTGTGTAACAGATCAATCTTTATTTATGTTGCTTGTATTTTTTTCTAGGTATGATCATAGTACTGCACATGTTGTTTTTGTCATTATCTCGATACTAATTTTCCATTTCTTAATCACGAGAGTAATCCTAGCCAATTTTGTTGGTAAGAGTCACTATACTGAATTCCTTTGGCATTAATACTGAAGTTGCATTTTATTAATGCTGTGTATCCTTGTTAAATACCCTTGAATGTTGTTTCTTCTGTCCATTCATCTGTTTAGTTATTCTAACATGAAAATTTACAGAAGGGGGAAACTAAAACTTTAATGAAAATGTTTAGGCTCTAACTTTATACAAGGTCCAAGTATTGTAATTCATTCAAATTACAGTTCTTTGTTAGATTTTAAATTCATCTACTCACCGAACTATCAAGTTCCATTATCTCTGTGACTTATAAGTTTTTTTTTGGGTGCTAGGCTTGATAAGTTTCTCTTCTTTTTTTTTTCATATATACTACAAGAACTTGGTCCAAAAAAAGAATTCCTATCTTCATTTTCTAATTATGAACATATATATTCTTCATAAAGGAGTTGATTCCTTCTCTCTTGAAATCCCCCTCTTTAATAATGTGATTAAGGCCTATACACATGATTGTAACTACATTCGTTCATTCTGTGCAGGTTTTTGACTAAAGCGTATCTTCGGGAGGAAGCAACTAATAGTCACGTCGTTAAGCAACGAGTTGTATGGCAAGTCTAGAAACTTTTTATTCCTACATTGTGACACATTTTTCTATTACTTATAGGGCTTGCAAAGGATAGTATAATTATTATTATTACTATCTTTTTACATCTTGGTATTAATCTCCTGGTGATGATCCTTTTAAATAGTTGAACTTTTGCTAGCAAGTTTAATCTTTGCCTTCCCTTCCATCAAAAGTCCATCCTTCTACTCATAAGCTTCGGATTTCAATTCCTATGCTTCTAGCCTTCTTATGAGATCTCGAATGATTTCATTTCCTTAATTCACCGTTGTTGTACATTATCTTGTTATCTTTTTCGTTGAGATTAATTGCTTATTTTTATGTTTTCTGAATTTGTTCATAAAAAGAATTGAATTATTGTGTTGTTAGTTTTTGGATTATATTATTTGTCTTGATTAAATTAAGGTCACAATAAAGAAGTTAGTATTCCTTTTAAAGATATATCATCATGTTTGTAATCATGGTAGTTTTACAATTTCAATTTACTTATTGTTTATTTTCTTTTTTATTTTTTGTAGGAGATGATGTTTAGGAGTGGACAAGGAGGTATTTGGTGAAGAATTTTGGAGTGTCTATAAATATTGGTTTTGTTTAGTATTTAGATTAATTCATTGATATTCCATATGGAATAGAGGACAATATTGTAGATGAATACTTTAGTTGGTGATTTTTTGCTTTTGTATTTTGAATATGTTAAAAGATTAAATTTTACAAGTCCTTATGGAATATATATTATATATAAATGCTTTTTTTGTCATTTACATTTGATAGTACGTATGCAATTAAGATTTACATTAATATCTATATATTTCTTTTAATGTATATATAGATGTTGTCTACATAATGACAATAATTTAATTTTACGTTAAATACTATTGGTAACGAAAAAATAACTTGTTGCTCTTATTATTACAAATTGTTGTCTTAAAAAATTCACTTTTTTGTCTTATAAAGACTTAAAAGTGTTGCAATATCTAGTTAACATTGTTGTTATAGTTTGAAATTAATGTGTTGCCTTAGTCAAAATTTAAACCAACATTTTTTAATCTATTGCCTAATCAAAAAATTTTGTTACCTTATACTTATTGCAGCGCCACTTCTTGTAATGATGTGAATTTTGTTGTCTTAATAAAAAGGCAACAATAATTGTACTTATTGCTACGCTTTTGTCTATTGCCTAAAGTACTTTTTGCCGTAGTGATAACTTTTAGAAAGATAAAACAAAAACCTTAGTTTGTAATGCCTTAACAATTCTTAGGAAATCTATGTATAACTTTTGCATCAATAAAATTTAAGTCTTAACATTATCAAATCAATAACAATTAAACAAATTTAATCAAGTTAATCAATTAAAAGAGGTTCTAATACCACTCTTGAGAAATTAATCATGATCCAATCAAGTGCACAATTGAAAATTAATTATTACAAATTTCTAATCAGATCACTTTAATTAAATAACTTAAAGAATACAAATCATAAATAAAAGGATTGAAACATACCTTATTTGGATTCTTGCATAAATTTTTCATATCGAACTATCATCCACAAGCTATTTACATATCCAACCTCTATCAATATTTATATGACAGAGAAAAAGAACTTAACATTTGAGAGGGAAAGGCAAAAATGCTAGGTCTTTTATGCCTTTTTCATATTTATAAAAAAGACATTATATTTTTTATTAAAATTAAACTTCCTAATTATAATTAAATTCTAACTCTAATTATAATTACAATTTAAAATTAATAAAATTAAATATCTCATATTTGATTCCTGAAGTTTATCAAACTTTACAATTAAAATAATTGCCCTTTTATGTGTGACTTATTAGGTTATTAATAAGTTGGTAATCATTTTGAATTATAATTCTAATTTATAACTAGACTTAGGTAAATCAAAACTCTTTTTAATTTATATTCAGTTCTCTTGTTAAACAATTTATAATCATATATCAAGGTTGATGTCTAACAATATATCATGACCATCTAAATATTAAGAATATCAATATGATTTGACTCAACTTATCTATGCCCGGTTATAATGTATAATTCAATATTTTAATAATCTAATATTCTAATTGTACATAGAGTATGGATATAGTATCCATTCTTTTAAATCTAATCAATGATTTTTCTTGTTAACTAGTAATCACCTTAAAAAAATTTAAATCACTACTAATTAAGAACAGTAGAGTATTCTCACTAATTAATTTATTGTGATGAATCCTTTATTTACTTATTCATCCATCTCTATATAGTTCATTCTATATCCAAGTACTTCCAGTCGAATTATCCTAAATAAAAAATGTCATAAGTAACATTAAAATATAGTAATTTTCATATGAGATACTTTGATAATGTCAAGTATAAGGGTCAATTATGAAACCATGATAATGAGAAAATTCACAGGCACATAAATAATATTATTCTATTTTGGATCATACACTTATTATCTAATAAACTCTCACACGTTTGTTTAGGTATCTATGTACTTTAATTTATAAGATCAATTACTTTCTTCATAAAAAAGAGACATAATGTGTCTTAATCTTACTGTTTCATTAATATTTTATCTTGATTAAACTACAACTATAAACAATTTAGAAATAATATATAAATAGAAATTGAATATCATTATTACGATGTCATTATAATTTTAATTGTATAATAATAATTACCTTTAGTATAAAAATATTAAATCTAATTAATAAAATACACAAAATAAATATTATCTTTAATTAAATATGTCATCATAGAATCCATAATCAACCGATAAACTTTAGAATATATACCAACAATTCATTCATCAATAGGTTGAGTAGTAAATCCTTAACGGCTGGAACAATTGTATTATAAGACGAATTCTCTTTAGAATGCCATAAATAGAAGCTTTGACTTCCAAGCTCAGAAGAAATTGTTCTTGAGTAGAACAGAACCTGGTTAAGAATTCCATTTCTGTGGAAAAAATGTGCTTATTGGTAAATTACTTGTTCGTAGGTAGAGGACTAGCAGAATAATACTGCGCAAATGCGCAGTAATAATGCCCTATGAATTTAATTGATTATATTATTTTATAATTTTAATGTATAAATTAGAATAGAAAAAATAAGAATATATAAAGCAAGATTGAAAACTTTGTAATTAAATTATAAAATCGTAACT
>JAOTBA010000002.1:30356103-30368015 GCA_025629845.1 Erythroxylum squamatum | reverse complement strand
TTATCATAATAGTATTTTATTAGAAATTTTGTACTATAAATAGAAGAGTTAACTTGATGTAAGATATACCATTTTTTTTATAAGAAGACTTCTCCTCTCCCAAATATTCTTAAATTTTAGTTTCGGTTTTTATAACAGTTATATATAGTTGTTGGCAACCTCTAGAAACCTTTCTCTCCTTACTTTCTCGTTAACCAAAACAAGCCTTTTGATTTATTCTTTTATCAATAAATGACCCAAAACAAGTTCTTAGGATTCAATTTATTGACAACATTAAAAACTAGAGAGATTACCAAGTTTAGCCAACAAACAAACAAGTTTAGTTTATTTAAACTAGATTACATATGCACATAACATGAGTCAAATATCTTATATTAAGCTATGTTATTTTACCACTAAGTATTAGAATAATTAGACAATTACAAATTTAATCATTCCAATCGGCAATGTTTTATTTTGATAATTGAAAAATATGCATTTTTGTGTCAATCAAACAAAACAATAATGTTAATAATCTCAGAAGATATATAAATACCAAAGGAAAAAAAAGTAAGAAAAAGATTAGATCTAACATATCTTGAAGAATCAAACTTCAATTAACTTTTGGCTAGAAAAAGAGAGTTTATTGCTTATGACTCTTAAAAGCAACATGGAAGGAAAAAAATAAAAAATATAAACAAACAAAGAGGAGATGAGATGGGATGGTTGTTCAAGCACCTCTAGCTTCTATATAATCTCAAATCTTTACCTAATCTTCTTAAAAATAAGGGAAAAATGTAAGATAAAAATTAAATCTAAAAAATCCCACTTTTATTAGGATTATCTTATCAAAACAAGTCCTACCTAATCAAAGCTTCTAAATAGAGTAAAAAAAAGGGTAAAAATATATAGACCTTAAGACCCTGAAAAGGCCTCATCAATTTAATCACGTTTATTTGTTAGAACTGTCATAATAACTAAGGCGTGAGCAAACCTTATTCTTATATATATTTTGGATTTTTTTTAGCAGTCACATTGATTAAGGCGTAGGCATGCCTTATGCTCAGACCATTTCTAAAATTTTTTCTGCAGACTTTCATTCTTTTCCAAACTTTGCATCTTTGCTTCTTCTTTGCTAAATCTTTAATTTCAAGCACATTTTCATCAATTTCTCCAATATATGCCATAAAAAACAAAATATATGATTATAATCCATAATTACAAGCATTTATGAATCAAAAAATGTGGAATTAATATTAAATATGTGTATTTTATGCATGTTATCAAATTCTCTCATGCTTAGACAATGCTTGCCCTCAAGCATATAATAGTTCATATTCATCAACCTCTCTCTATATCCTTCTCTTTTTATTCCCAACTCGTCCCTTCATAACTCAAATCACCATGTCTCACTAATCAAAACCAAAGCATAACAAGAAACAACGAATTCATAATATAAGTTCACACAAATAAGCAATTGTCCCAACAATCTTTTCAAAATCAATCATAACAAGAATCAATACTCATTTATTGGTTTCATTCTATGCACTCACATTTTTAGGGTATTAATGATCTCACATGTCAACATAGAGAGACTCTTACCATGAGCTTGCTTATATCACATCTCCATCATTGAATAATGAACTGAACATAAAAATCTATGGGTTTTTGAAAGTATTGCAATGGAGTTTAGGCAATGTCTAAAAAACAAGTATTTTTTAGGTTTATCAAAATGACGAAAACATACGAAACCCTTTCACATGAGTTTTGGCTTAAAAATTCTCTACAATTCTTTTGATTCTAGCTTCATAACTATGATATACTAGATTCTTCTCATCTCTTACTCTTTATTTTTTATTTTTTTGTTTTTATGGTTTTTATATACATATATACATACATACATATATAGAGGAATTAAGAATATACAACTTGAATGACTTGACCATAATTTTAATAATGATATTTTGAATCTTATATAAGCATACTTATATAATCCTTCAATAAAAGGTTCAAGAATATATAAAATCAAGTTTGTATGGTAGTTCAATTGTAAGAAAAAGAAGGCTAAGGCTCAAATTGGTTGACTGAAAAAGATATAATCTAGGTGAATTTTTAAGAATTCAAATGGTTAACCTAAATTCCCCTATCATTTAGAAGCATCTAGTACAACAATGTAGTCATGATTTACATAACAAGGCAAGCTCTAAAACAACCAAACTATATAACAATCACTCAATTTTGAAGTCAAAAGTGGTCCTATTTTAATATGTTGGCATACCTAATTCAAGGAATGCTTCTGGATAATTTATCCCTTGCATATGTGAAGTATGAAGCAAAAGATAGGTATGTCTTATTCAGGGACTGCTTTTGGATGATTTGCCCCTTGCATATGTGAAGTATAAAACAAAAGATGGGCACATCTTCTTCAGGGACTACTTCTAGATGCTTTGCCCCTTACATATGTGAAGTGTGAAAAATAAGACGTAGGTATGCCTTATTCAAGGACTAATTCTGGATGATTTGTCCCTTTCTTTGAATTTTGCATTTAAGTAGTGAGCTTATGCCTTATTACGAATGTTCGCTATCCCTGTAACAAAATAGAGTAACATATACTACGAAAAACACTAAAGGAATCAAAATGAAAATAAAAGGAATTTGTTAAAAAGGAAAAATGTTAGGTTGCCTCTCAATTATCACTTTTCTTTATTGTCATTGGCTAGATATTATGGTTCCTGACACCTCATAATTTGGGTATTGTAAGATTGTTTCTTCAAATTCTATATATGAAAATCCTCATAAAAGGTTTCGGACAATATCCATTCACCTTAAAAGACTTATCAATGTTTGAACTATATATTTTGACTATTGTTGATTGCAAAACAAACTACTAGTTTTATACTCAAAACCGCAAGTATAAGGGTCATAACTTGTAGTAAAAAGTGGATATCAATTCCACAAAGATTGTGCTTAGGCACCACTTAATTCATGTTGTTCTTTGTTTAAGAAACCAATTCAATCAAATTTAAATAGATAAGTAAAATAAAGACAAACTAAAGGTAAAAGGAAACAACGCAACTGAAATCAAAATTAAGAATTAGGACTTGTCATTATCTCTATTTGCTCCCCTTTGGTTAATTGATTCAACTTATGTTTGGCCCAAGATTACCTAAAATTTTAGCTACCCTTTTTCAAGGTGCAACTACATGTCACCAGTTAAATAAATTAGGATTAACTTTGGGATCTCTCAATATGCAAAGCTTTTCCTAAACATTCAACTAGATATGAAGCTGTCCTATAGGGAGTATATCAATATATTGAAATCTCTTCCTAATAAATCAATAACTTGTTATTTATAAGTCTATTAAACGCCAACTCTCGTCGTACATTTAACATAAATTACCAAGCTCACTCTCTCGATTTGTTGCAGGTTTTAAGCTCAATAAATAACACAAACATTTATATTATTGAATCAACAACCGAAGGTTCACAAATAGTTCAAACAATAAACCCTAAAAAATGTTTTAGCCACTCATAATATCATTAACATCCCCAATAACAAAATAATCTATGATAAACATGCCAGAAGAGAAAGAAATTGAAATAAGAATTAGACGGGGTAGCTCCTCCTCTTTTTTGCCCAAATCTAGAAAATCTGGATGACTGGGTGCTCTTTGACCAATTGAGAATGAAAACCTTGATTCTCCACCTATCTCTAGGCTCTCAAATTGTCTTTAAGCTCCAGGAGGCAAGTTCCACGACACACCTCCTCCCTAGGGATTTTTGACAATATATATATCAAGACAAGTCATAAAACCCTAAAAAAAAGGTGAAACCCGCGTGTCTCTTCGTTCTAAGCATCATAATTCCCACGATCTTGGGAATTATCCTTATGCTTCCCACGATCATGGGTTAATGTGATAAAAACTTTCTCCATAGATTTCCCACGATTGTGGGAAACATGCCCTTTCTCAAGGTCGTGGGTTCTTGTTCTTCAGCAGCTCCACTTTTCTTCTCTTCTCTTGGTCCTTAGCTCAATCATAAAGGTGTCCACCCTTCATTCCTATACCAAAATGATCAATTCTTACCCTAAACCAATATCAAACACAAAAGAACAACTATGAAGATCAAATTAAGCAAAAACGCACAAAAGAAGTCCTAAAATACAATAATACTAACCTATTACACAAGAAACACATGCCAAATACTTAGAAAAACACATACTAATGCACAACTATCAACTACACCATGAGAAAACATGTTAGTGATAATGAAAAGTCCCACCCATCTAGAGCGTAATTTATTAGGAAATAATTTCAAATGAGAGTGATAAAGTAAAACTTTTTTACTAATTAAAAGGTGTTTTCTAAGAGTTCTTCAATCATAAACAGCTCCTATCTTTTCTTTATAAATTCAGAACTCTTATAAGCATCATTATGAATTTCCTCTAGCTCTTGCAATTGCAATTTTTACTACTCACCAAACTTATCTAGCCTCATATTGTATTACTTGACAGCCTAATATGTCTTATATTTCAATTTTACCGAAAGATGAAATGTTTGCCAAAAATTAAATGATAAAGAGATATACCGATTGGGTTCTTGTAAGCTACACGGTAGACCTATAGTGCTTCATCAAGATGCTTGCTCTAATCCTTCCTATTTGTGCTGAAAGTCTTTCCAAGTATGGACTTAATCTCCCTATTTGACACCTCAACTTATCTACTAGTTTTTAGATGGTGTGTGCTAAAAATATGGTTACATTGCATCACTTTATTAAGGTTTCCACCACTTTGTTGTAAAAATGCATCCTATAATCACTGATTATAGCTTTTAGTGTTCTAAAATTTAAGAAAGTGTTAGTTTTAAGGAAATGTACAACCACTTTAGAATCATTAGTGTGGGTAGCTTTGCTTCTACCTATTTGAAACATAATCCACATCAAGAAGTATGTAAATATTGTTGTATAAGAAGGGAAAAGACCTATAAAATTGATACCCCATATATCAACAAGAATAAGGTTAAGTGGCATTTGATGTTTATACCTTAAATTCCAGTTTTTTGGTAAAGCTTACAATCTTTACAAATTACGAAATAAAGTAGACTAAAATAATCCACAGTTTAACATCTTACTAGTTTTCTTTCAGGACCAAAGTGTCCCCTACATGCATATGAATGACATAAATTTAAAATTGAGGGGGTTTCATGTTGGGTGGCACACCTTCTAATGATTTGATTAGAACAAAATTTTCACATGTAAGGATCATCCAAATATAACATTTAGCTTCACTTTTTATTTTATCATTTTGAGCTCTAGGCAGATCAGCTGGTAATGTTTTAGTATGTAAGTAGTTGATTACATCATCATACTAAGGTATAGTTTCTTGAATGGAAAAGAGGCGCTCATCTAGAAAATCATCATTCAATGGTGATGCGTCTCGCTTGCGACCAATTTGCTAGGGTGGTCAGCTATGAATTTTTTTGCAACTTATCACATATTGTGAAATAAAACTTTTGTAATAAGAGTATTCATCAAATGAATCTTGGCTTTGCCTTTTTATTTGAGAGTAGTTACTTGAGAGCTGCATGCATAGAATAAATAATTACTTTAGTGGCAAGCAAATATCGGCGAAAAACATTAGCTGAAAGCTCCTTTTCCATGATGGGGTAGTGACGTAGCGAGTTGTAACACTACTCAAAATAACTAGACCTACAACTATAGCAGTGGTGAGTCTAGGTCAATCCCACAGAGGGTGTGCATAAGGCTTTTGAAATAAAAATAATTGGTGTTTAGGTTTAGGGGGGTTTTGGTTGATTTTCAAATAAGAAAAACAAAACAAAACAAAACAAACAAAAATCAATTAAAGAAATATTTGAAAATGATGAAAGTGAAGAATTTGTTGAGAGCCCGGTAGGGGTTTTGGTTGATTTTCAAATAAGAAAATAAAATAAAACAAAGCAAACAAAAAACAATTAAAGAAAATATTTGAAAATGATGAATTCGTTGGGAGTCTAGTTCTTTGGTTTAATCTCGGTATACACCCATTTGAACATACTCCATTAAGTTATTATTCTCAAACCTCTTCTAGCAACTATTGATCATAGATTAACAACAAGCTCTGTTAATCCCGATTATGTTTAATTATGAGATGTTCGTTAATTAAACCTAAGATATGATCTCTAGATTTAATTGGACAGCCGCATTATGAATTTGGAAAACAGACCAATCTAAGCAATAACCACATACACTCGGGTCATTTAACCTAGGTTATGTTATCCTTAATGATTTCAAGCTATTAGTCACTACAAATGAATCTCAAATATAACAATTACGAATTATATTGAAATTATATCTATGGGTTTATACATAAAATGATAACGAGAATATGATCATTCATACACAAAACCCAAATCCATACGTATAGGATAATATAATAAATTCCTAAAGAGAGAAAGAAAACAATAAATACAATGAACGAATGTTTAATCGGGTTCATCGGTGTTAATGTCACCTTCGAACCAGCATCAGAATGTTTAGCCCTCTATGGGTCTCTCACGATTGAGAGCTTCCATTTCCCTCTTCATTCTCTCAAAAGTTGCACTCTTTTCCTAGCCTAAAACACCAAAACCTTTATATCCTTAGGTTGTCACATCTTCTATCCATTTATGTTAAAGATGTAGGGTTAAATGGGACAACTGGCCCTTCTCATGCCCGTGAGTGGCTTCTCATGGGTGTGAGAAGGGCCTCATGAGTGTGACATGGTTTGTAACACCCATGAATAGCTTTTCACAGCCGTGAGAGGCTTCTTACGACCGTATGAAGCATTGTATGGGCATGAGAGAGTGTCTCACACCCATGCAACCTCATGCAAACCGTGAGTAGCTCTCTTCGCTCTTTACTCTTCATTTTCTTCATATTCTTCATTTTCTTTTCTTCTTCTTGCTATAATTTTCTTCTTCTTGATCCATGAAGACAAGTGAGTGTTATTCTTCATAAAACGACCCAAATATGGTGCTTTCAACTCACTTTAGCTCTTTCGCTTCCAAATTGTACCTAAAATTATATATGAATAAAGTAAGTATCTTAAGCATTTTCATATCATTAATCACTAAATATTATGGAATAAATTCATAATCAATTAATTACATATCAATTTCCCCTACACTTTGTTTTTGACTGTCCTCGGGCAAAATATATAAATTAAAATCATAGACCCAAAACATTTACTCATTTCCCATATTTCCAAGAATATATAGTCATAAGCTAACATGAATAACCTTCAAATTCCTAGCAAGAATTTGACATTCAATGCTTCTACTTATGACTAATCAACATTCAACACCTTCAGAATCTGAGCAATCTAATGGTAGAATTGGACGAAATGTGTTTAACTAAGATATATACACTCAACACCATTCATGATCATGACATTCCATAACTTTGTAAATCATTTCATTTCTCCACCACTAAGGTTTACATGCATAATCATGCATCAAAGGACGTTTCAAGGTTGTAATATGGGTAAAGGTAAGGTAAGATGTATTTGGGTAGTGTGGTGCAAAAGCCATCAAAGTTAGTGAAATAAGAAAATTAATCAATATACCATCAAGTGCAAAAACCAACATTCACTCATAATTGTGTACATCAACCATGATGAATTGAAAAACTATGTTCCCTAGCTTAAAGTCAAGCTCTCACACCACAAACCACATCAAGAATATATCACTTACAAAAGTTGATCATAAACAAAACTTTGTAACTGTAAGGAGTGACCTTTGAAAGCAACATCTACCTCATATGCATTATAAGCAAATCACCCATTCATTACAACTTTAGGAGGAGAAGCCAATCATGCACAATTTTTCAAAAAAAGGTATTTTCTCCTTGATATTTTTATTCAAACATTTTTCTTTCTTTTCTTTTTTCTGTTTTCATATAAACATTGAAAAAAGCTACATCGCATGTAATTTCATTGATAAGTCATAAAATAACATCCCAATAATTATAACCATCCCACAAAATATGCACGCCCCCACACTTATACTCTTGTATATCCACAATCATTATCAATCAATAAATGCTTCACTAGCTTTATGGCTTGAGTAATACATTTAAATAGGTTTAAAGCATGTAATGTGTTTATTATAAAAAGAAGGGCTAGTAAAACTTAAAGAGGCTTAACAAAGGGAAAATTCACATCAAGGGGTAGGTTATTTAGCTAATTTAGTTTGGCCTATATCATTTCCATGTTAATGCATGTGATAAAAATATGGTCTTGAATAGAAAATCAAAGCAAAGTCAGGATGTACATGTCATGAAGGTCATACATAAGCAAAAGACAATGAGAATGATATATGTCAGTCTAATAAGGCTTAAACTAGTCACTACTCTTCTAAAGATAATGCACATTGACTAATCACAAGAGTAGAAGTACTTGCTAAAGTTGCCATGGATTCTTCTATTCAATTCACACTCTAATCATGACTATATAATCCTAGAGGCAATAGAAAAAAGAGAAATTGTTTGTTTGTTTGTTTGGTTCTTTCTCTCTTTTATTAAGAACTTAAAAGCACATAAAAACAAAAAACTTAGAAATACAAATGCATAGAAGGAAGAAATGCGAAAATGTAAAGGAAAAGAAATTAACTTCCCTTAGGTTGCCTCCTAAAAAGGGCCTTTATTTAGTGTTGCTGGCTCGAATCCATAGTTTCCTCACCTAAAAAAATTATGATCTTTGGGTGTTATAGTTTGAGCTTCCTCCACGTGAGGTTTTTCGGGATAGGGCCTTAGTTGATAATCCTTCATAGTCAACATATGCCCTATCTTTAGATTCTCAATCTCTACTAAGTCCCCGCACTCTTGAAACATTTGGAATGTCTCTTCACCCTTTTTTTCCTCGTTCAATTTCTCCAACCTGCCAAGTAAAGGTAAGGAGATAATCTTAACAATAAATTGGAACTCAGTATTTACCTTCGAACTAAAAGATGTATGCTTTTCTGCTTCAAGATCCTTTTCCACTTCTTCCACACAAGCAATTCCTTGAGTAGTTCTCTTAAGATTCTCAAGCTCGTCTTCATTTTGTAAGGTCTCTGCATTAAAATCCCATGAGTACTCCTCAGGTTGAGATGGTTGTTCCTTTTCACTTTGTGGTTTCAGGTGATTGTTATCTCCCCATCTGGACATTGTAGCTTCCTAGAACTATTTCACTTCCTGCTAAAATTGGAAAGTGTTAGCAACGACAAAGTTAACTAATTCTTCCAAGGATGTACTTAAGTTTTACTGGCTCTCTCATTCTTGAAAGCTAGACCAAAATTGCCTTTCCTTCTGCTGGAATTGCTGTACTCCCTACTAAAACTGTTGTATACACTGTTAAATTTGTTGCATACCCTGTTGCAATTGAAGATTATTGGCAGTGAAAGTTTTGAAAAAGTCGTTCAGAGATGTACATGAATTAGAAGAAAAGGCTTCTAGTATATGCGAGAATTGCTGCATGTCCTGCAAACTATTAAAGAAGTAATTCTGTTGATTATGTCATCCATAACTAAAGTTCATACGATCAGTCCAAACTTGGTTATAAGATTGGGAATATAAATTATAGAAAAAGTTACTTCCTTCCATTTTTTTTGACAAGTACTAAATAAAAAGTAAAAAGATTAAGAAATAACTAAAAAACTAATTATAAACAAATATATACAAAACACCAATTAAAATTAAGAAAAAACTAAACACTGCACTCCCCGGCAACAACACCAAAATTGACTTAACGTGTCGTAATACTACTTAAAATAAACTAGACCTACAACTATAGTAGTGGTGAGTCTAGGTCGATCGTACAGAGAGTGTGTGTAAAGCTTTGGAAATGAAAATAATCAGTATTTAGGTTTTGGTTGGGGGGAGGGGGTTGATTTTCAAATAAAAAAATAAAACAAAACAAAACTAACAAAAACAAATTAAAGAAAACATTTGAAAATAATGAAAGTGATGAATTTGTTGGGAGTCCGGTTCTTTAATCTCAACCTACACCCACTTGAACATACTTTATTAATTTATTGTTCTCAAACATCTCCTAGCAACTATTGGTCGTAGATTAACCATAAGCTCTATTAATCCTGGTTTTTCCTTAAGTCGTGTTTAATTAAGAGATGCTTGCTAATTAAACCTAGCCACTGAACAACCTACGATACAATCTCTAGATTTAATTGGACAACCACATTATGAATTAGGAAAACATACCAATCTAAGCAACCATCACATATGCTCGGGTTATTTAACCTAGGTTATGTTATCCTTAATGATTACGAACCATTAATCACTACAAATGAATCTTAAATATAACAACTATGGATTATATTGAAATTCTAGCTATGGGTTCATACACAAACAATCGAACGATAACAAGAATGTGATCATTCATACATAAAAACCAAATCCATATGCATAATATAACACAATCAATTCCTAAAGAGAAAAAGAAAATAATAAATATAAGGAAAGAATGCTTAACCAGGTTCATCGACATCGATGTCACCTCCGAATTGGCGTCGGGATGCAAGCTCTCCATGGGTCTCCAACGTTGTGGAGCTTTGCCCCTTCTTCTCATCTTCTCCCAAAGTTTCCCTCTTTTCCTAATCAAAAACACCAAAATCTCCATATCCCTTGCCTGTCACATGTTCTGTTCATTTATGTTAAAGATTTAGGGTTAAATGGAATAATTGCCCCTTCTCACGCCCGTGAGTGGCTTCTTACGGGTGTGAGAAAGTCCTCACAAGTGTGGCATTGTTTGGCACACCTGTGAACAGCTTCTCACAGCTATGAGAGCCTTATTACGACCGTGAGAAGCATTGTATGGGCTTGAGAGAGTGTCTCACACCCATGCAACCTCATGCAGGACATGAGTAGCTCTCTTCACTCTTCACTTTTCATATTCTTCATATTCTTCATATTCTTGTCTTCTTTTTGCTCTAATCTTCTTCTTCTTGATCTATGAAGACAAGTGAGTGTGATTCTTTGAAAAACGACCTAAATATAGTGCTTTGGACTCACTTTGGCTCTTTCACTTCCGAATTGTACCTAAAGTCATATATGAGCTAAAATGAGTATCTTAAGCATTTTCATATCATTAATCACTAAATGTTATGGAATAAATCCATAATCAATTAAGCACATATCATGTAGCTAATTTGTGCACTATCAAGTATTCTTGAATGATACTATATAACATTAAAAGCGTTTCTAACTTTTTGTCTAATAATAACACCAATAATACCTTAGAGAAATATTAAAATTTGGTGGTTAAATTATGGGTTTAGAAGTAAGCAAGTCTTTTATCTTCTTTACATGCATCATCAAAATTAAATTTCACTTCTTTTTATAACAATATTTATAAGGGTTTGTCAATCTTGGAAAAATCTTCGATAAAATTTCTATAGAATCCTATATGACTAAGAAAGGAAGTTCCCAAACACTTGTGGGGTAAAGTAAGAATTTTATCACATCATCTTTCCTTTATATACTTCTAGGGTATGTTACTACTACTATTACTACTACACCACCAACACCACCACCACCACCACCACCAACAACAACAGCAACATCATCATCATCATCAACAACAACAACAACAACAACTACTACTACTATTACTACTGTTGGACCCCGAACTTGTCTTGAAAATTAGAATTTATTAAATGAATTAAATGAGAAATTTTTGGTGAATAAATTGCTTTAAATGGAGTTAAAAAGTAAGAAATTAATAGTGAAAGTGTGAGAATTTGGAGAATTAAGAAAGTTTGACTTTTTGGGATGAATAGAAGTAGGGTTGACTTTTTGAGATAGGCAGAATTTGATAAAATGATCTCTATGAAAATTGTAGCCTCTGTTGAGAGCTTTCTATCGCCATAAAGTATGATATTTTTCGATATCGGGATTGAAAGTTA
>JAOTBA010000002.1:30323483-30350182 GCA_025629845.1 Erythroxylum squamatum | reverse complement strand
TTCGTTTTGATTCGATGCTTCCGCTTTGTCTTCGCGATCCGTGCATTGTTTCGTTTAGGTTCCTTTCTTTTCGCTTCCGCACTTTGCTTTGCATTTCGTTTTCCGTTTTCCAGTTGGGGTCCGGTCCTGAGATCGGGTCCCAACAATAGGGTTCATCTAACCTAAATACTAACAAGATGTTTAGTTACACATTATCGAACATGAAATTAAACATACACTGAAAGAAAAACGAATTGAAACAACGGGTTCATAATTCTAAATCTCCCTAGTTGTCTTCTATCAAATATTTTTACGTTGTAGAGTTTTGATCTTGTATTCTGATGGATCTTTAGATGATTTTTTTACGTTTTCCACTTCTTTGAATCAAAATCTCCCCTTGAGATTGACCTTTACGTCTAGAATCACCTCCCTCCATCTGCTCCCCCTTCAAGTCTTTATTCACTTCCTTTTATATAAAATTATAGGGTTTTGGTTGATGCAAGTCTTGTGCACGGCTGTGCATCAAACCGTGCATCGCCAAATTCTCTAAAAATTGTGAAATTGCATAGCCTTGGAGATGTACATGGCATGATGCACAACTGGGCATCACTTTTGTGCATCAAATCTTTGTTTTATACTATGTTTTTGTCCAAATTCTTCTCCTTTAAGTTCGTGAAGACAATTGCACTCTGTATACACACTTGGAAGGCATTAAGTACCAAATATAAGATACTATAATATTTTAAGAAAAAATCCATCAAATATAAGGTGTAAATATGATCAATTATTCATCTATCAAATATCCCCATACTTAAGCTTTTTGCTTGTCCTCAAGCAAACTATAATCAAAATTATAAATCTTACAATGTCAATCCAACATTAATCTCAATTTGTCTGTTAATACTATAAATCATCATATCCTATTGAATCAAATTAACATACAATCAGAGTCAAGCTATCATAAAATTAACTTTTCTATGCAATATTAATAAAAATCACATCAACAATCACATTGAAATAAAAACCATATATCTTCACACCTTGACCAAGATTTCACTTAGTGCACTCAAGTATTTAGGGTAAAAAGTATCAAAATTCTCAGTTAGTGCATAGTAAAATTCTTACCATAGACTTGCAATAAAATCACATCTCCACCACTTATATATAAACTAGAAACAAAAATCAAAAGGTCTTTGTATAGGTTGTAATAGGGTTTAGGTATGGTATAATTGGGATAATAAAAAGGGATTTTAAATGAAAGAAATTTACTAAAAAACATTATAATGAAACTTATTCACAATATACATAGGTCCTTTCATTGCAAAATTAATGGTACTATATACTTATTCTCTTCTTCTTTTTTATTTTTTATAAATATGCTCGATTTTTTCTTTTTTTACAATAATTTCAAGCTTGCAATACCACAAATTTAGTACCATATCAACAAACATATTGGATCTTTCAAAAATTTCAAGTCTCAACAAATAAATATTGTAAATAACCTTCAAGGTTCAAAAAAATAAAAAATCTTCAAAGAAAAATAGGATAAAGGTTAATCATTTGGGTTAATAAAAATGAAAAAGGCTAAGGCTCAATTTGCTTATTCCTAAAGGTAAATTTAAAGGTGTGGTAACTTTCAAAGAAATAAACTAAAGCAATTTGTTGAATCT
The DNA here is from genome assembly GCA_025629845.1 of Erythroxylum squamatum. Lineage (NCBI taxonomy): Eukaryota > Viridiplantae > Streptophyta > Magnoliopsida > Malpighiales > Erythroxylaceae > Erythroxylum > Erythroxylum squamatum. Next base: position 30,348,533 of record JAOTBA010000002.1, on the reverse strand, counting down.
AAGTGCCTTCATCATGTCAGTGTTTTTAATTTAACAAATTTGGTCTCAATATGCATAATAAAAGCAATTTTTAGAATCAACCTACTACATAATGATAACACATATGAAAGAATAATAAGAGATTTTAAAATTTTTTGAAATTATGCTCTTAGGCTCAAAAGCTTACGAAAACGAAAGGTGTATATGTGTGTAAATATTATGCAATTTCATTCAACTTGATCATATAATTAATTACTAAAAAATGGTTTAGAAAAGCAATTTTATTCTAACCATCATACTTTTGCATGCTAATTCAATCATTATTCAACAATGAAATATAGTATTGATGGACATATTTCAAGAAATTAAGAATATCAGTTAATAAGATTCATCTTATAATAAGCTAAAAAAAATTGTTAAAAATTAATAAGCTTGAAAAAAATCGTTAAAAATTCATTATACTCATCCCCACACTTAAAGTTGTACATTGTCCCCAATAAAAGTATAAGTAAAAGTAAGAGGATTTTTTATGGTACTTTCCCAATTGTGATGATTTCCTGATTCCAAATCCATCTAGTAGTGAACTACATCCTTGCAAAATATGAAAGAAAAGGATAAAAAGAACAAAAGAAATAAAGATAACATAAAATAACATGAAATATAATCACAAGAATTATAATCAAAACAAAATTAAACTAAAACTTTTCTTAATTCATGGGTTACCTCCCATACAACGCTTGTTTAAGCTTGACATACCACCCTTTATGCTAAACTTCATCCTGCATCAATAATTAACAGCTTACTTCCACCCTTTTCTATACAAAGTGATTTCATAGCCTATAGACAAGCCACATGTTACAGGATAATCAAAAGGACATAATGTATTAAGTCAGTAAAACCAATTAATTGCAATAATGTCATTTTAAATGAAAAATTGTTAATAAAATGAGCAATAATGAAACTCCTTGAACCATTAGCTAACTCGAATAGTTTGTATTTGAGGAAGTGGGAACCTTCATAATTAAGGTCATTATGAATAAGTTTTGATATTCTTTAAAAACTTATGATCTTGTCTAGCTTTATAGTGTTGACTAAACCCTAGAATCATACCCCTCTCGATCCTTTCTTTTCTAAGAGTATGGAAATTTATATCATTCTTTATATTTTGTATTTTTGTTCTTAAATTAAACTTGGTTCTATAGAATGATCCTAGGTCTTGCTTATATTGATATCGTATCTCGTTAATCCTATTGGTGAGGTTCGTATCACACTTACTGTTGGGTACTCTATAGTATTAAAAACATTAAAAATGACCTCTTCTTCTTGTAGTCAAAATTTTAAGTCACCCTTCTAAACATTAACAAATGCTCTCCCAATTGTGAGAATGTTCTTCCAAGTATGATAGTATCTCACTATCTTCCTCCATCTTAAGAACTACAAAATCTGTGGGAAAAACAAACTTATCGATCTTTAAGAGCACATCTTTAAGTACTCATCTAAGGTGTTTAAGTGAGTGATCAGTCAAATATAGTGTCACTATGGTTTTTTTTTTCTTCAAATAAACCTAATTTTTTAAGGATAAATAGAGGGATTAAATTTATACCTGAACCTAAATTGGATAAGGCCTTCTCGAACACATTATTGTTAATTAGACATGGGTTAGTGAAACTCCATGGATCTTTAAGTTTATGGGTAAATTCCTTTGTAACATTAAACTTAACTCTTTAGTAACTGAAACTATTTAATAGTTCCTAAGGTTCCTATTGAAAGAATATCTTTCGTAAAATTCACTTAACTTAAAACATTTTATGAAGGGCATTTGTGAATGGGACATTAATGAAAGGTTTCTTGAATACATCAATAAGATTAGAAAATTGTCGATCTAGCTCACACTTTAACATATGCTAAAGAAAGAGTTCAAAATTGTCAATGTAGCTCACTCTTTTATTAATGTTAAAGAAAGATAACTCTCAGAGATAGTTCTTAAGGGGCTTATGCTTAATTTGCCTTCTTATCTTCAACATTCTCTTTAATAGGAAACTCTATTGGATAAGAAGCCTTTTCTTTAGTCTTGTCAAAATTTTCTTGTCTCTATTTTATTTTACCACTTCTCAAAGTAATTGCTTTGTAGTGTTGATTACCATCTCTTTTTGGATTCGCCTTATAATTTATAAGTAAATATCCATGTTGTTCTCCAAAAAATGTATTAGCAATTTGACTATAAAGGATTCTTTGATTTTACTTTCCATAAATTATTGAAACCGAAAAGAAATTCATTAACATTCATGGTATAAAAAAAGAGTCATTTCTAAAATAATTTAGAAATGATTCTTTTCACTTATAAACTTCTAATTTATGTTGATTAATTCTTAATATAAGTCCTAGTATTTATGATACATTTGGTTACCATAAGAACCATTACATCTTCTAAGTTAACCTTTTTTTCTCTTGCAGTAGGTTACTTTATTCAAGTTGCAATATATTCTAATATTTTCTCCAAGATATGTTTATATGAGTACACCCTCCTAATTGAACCTATTAAAATAAGGGTTTTATGTTTTTTATTAAAATTTCTCACAATAAGCTTGCGCCATTTGTACTTATGTAAAAAAAGATTGTAAACTTAGAACTCATAACCTTGGTAAGGCCTGTTAAAAAATTTACAAACCAAAGAAGTTAATTAGATAGTTGTCTATCATATGGCTATTCTATAATTATTTCAAAAGAAAAGCAATTTAGGCTATAAGATTAGTGATAACATCTATATCATATATATCAATTATCATTTTTAGGATGGTTCTTTCTCTAGGACATTCGTAACTATTAGTTTCCATATCTTCTTGCAATTTATATACTTCTTTTTAAATTTTCTTCAATAGAGCTCCTCTTACAGATGCATTAACTAGAGTCCTTATAGTGCCACTCAACCCATTGGAGAAATTATGAACCTATATATAATTAGGCAAAATATGATGAGGGCACCCTTTTAACAACTTCTTGTATCTCTTTCATGCTTTATATAAAGTCTCACTTTTGAACTAAGCAAAGTTATTAATCTTAATACATTTTTTAGCTAGTGTAAATAATTTGAAAGGAACTTTTGAACAAAATATTACTAATCAGGGATTTAATATTTTGGTAGATAATTCAACTAGTTCTTTTTTTATCTCTCAAACAAAAAGGAAATAACTAAAGCTGAAGGGCTTCCTCATAAACATTTTATTTAAAAATCACAAATCTAAAGAAAAATATATCTTCATCAATCAATCAATTAAATTGGATCACTTAAATCATTGGCAATATTATATGTTTTAACTTAAAATTATTCATTTGAGAGGCAAGCCTTTTGATCACTAATTGAATATCGATTAATGGTAACGTATAATCTCATAAAACCGTTAGTAGATTGACCACCTGTCAGCTATTCAAAAGTTTGTTTGTTTAGTGGAATGTCATTTATATTTCTTGATCCATCTGGATCAACCATAGGTCCTTGTGACTAAATAATAGCTTCCCTTTTCTCTTTTCTATTTGTTTGAAATAAATGCTCTAGCTTTGATTTTAAAAAACAGTATACTATCACTACCAAACTTTCATATGCACCTAAATGAGTTCCTATAAAGAACAAAGTAAGAAATATGAGTAAAATAAAAATAGAGTTATTTGGTATCAATATTAATAAATAACACAATCTCTGACAATGACACTAAAAAATTATTGTTAGCTTTCTAATGTAAGAATACATTATCACAAATACGTAATATAATAAAAAGAGTATCTTCCTACAAGGATTATATTTATTAATTACCAAAATTAATCTAATTATAATTTTATATAAATAACTAAATGACGTAATAAATAAAGAAAATATAATTAAAAATATAAGCTCATAATGAAGAATGATTGAAAATCAAGGTTAAATAGCTCTAGGAAATCTGATTTCTCTAAAAATGTTGCTAGTGAATTTCTCTCCTATGATTACTTGGCTTTATCAAGCATCAATAACATATTTCAATAAGAGAGCTGACATATCTGTTTTTTGAAAAGTTAAAAATGGAATTAATGAATTTATTGTACAAAAGAAGTAATGATTACAATAAAAAGACCTCACTTCAATGGAGTGCAAGTCAAATCAAACCATCCAGTATCAAGGCAAAAACACAATCCCCCAGCCTAGTATTGCACTAGCTACAAACATTATTAAAGTATATGAAGCATATGTATTACAGTATAAGCATCCCCAAATATAAAAGACACGAGAAGAACAACTTTTTAAAGCAAAACTTGATTAACTCATATCCATTCTCTAATAACTAGCAATTAAACGATGCATATTCTAGCTTCCTTTTTTAGCATAGGTTGTTTCCTTATCCATTGAATAAGTTTTTTTAAAACTTGCTCCTTGGTACTTTTAACTCCTTAAAGGATCTGATGTTCCTTTTCTTTCCATATTTTGTATAGATATGAACCAAAAGCTATCAAGTAAATTACCTTATTTCCCCTAGAAATGATCCTATTTGAGCCAAGCCATTCTAAGAACTCAATATGATTGAGTCTAGAGTTATTAAGATGGCATAAGTCCTAAATACATTACCCAAAAAAGGAGTGCTTACAATTGAAAAAAAAAGTGTGCAAAGGCTTATATCTTATTTTTACAGAAACGGCTATTAATTGGTTGATGAAGACAGCTAAGTTTATCAAGTGTGGCAAGTTTGTTTTTAGCAATCAAACACATAAAGAAAGAAACTTTGGTAATAAGCTATTATTCTAGACTACATCACTCGAAGTTTAATTTTATCCTTTTAACCCTGAGCTTATTTTTGTAAGAGTTGTTTGTCAAACTACTATAAGAATATCCAAGCCACTAATAAGTGGCATTCGTCTCATAGTCAAAACTATAATTAGGTAAGATATGTGAAAGTTGAGAATGATATTTGGATAATTAATTGGATTAAAACCATACATTCACTTTGGAGTAGCTTAGGAACCTATTCAAGATCATAGATAACATCAGAGTCTAGTTTAGAGGTCCTACCTTACTCCAATTATCAAAGCATAAGAAAACCATCTCACCATTTCTCATAGTAAATTTGATATTTCTATATAGCTTCCCACCTTACTAGAAGAGATAAGGTTACGAATGTAATGATAAGATACAAATTAAAGGTGACTATTATTAATGAAAAATTAAGAGAGACAAGGCTTATGTAGTTCAAACATATTAAGAGGAGACACCTTAACACTCTAGAGAGAATTTGCGAGAAAATTGTACTTAGAGATTGTAAGAAGAAAAAAGGAAGGCTAAAAAACTTGGAGGAAGTGATTAAGAATGATAGGGCTCTACTGTGATAAAAGCAAACACACGCTAAAGGGGGGTGAATGTATAAAAATTGTTCGCAAGTTCTTTCAATTCGTATAATAAACAAGTCATAGTTAAAACAGTAGGAGCTTGAAAGACGATAAAGACTTTTTAAACAACAGGAGCCTGTTAGATTATAGGAGCCTTTTGTAGGACAAGAACCTGCTTAAACAAAATGAGCCTACTGAATGATAAACCTTATTAAAACAATTTAAAAACAGAAGGCGCTTGTTAAAACTAAAAGGAACCTTTTGCAAGTTGAAAACAGAATGAGCCTTTTATAAAGGTGAAGGAGCCTCTTAAAACAGCACACACACAATATAATGCGAAAATTTAAAAGTTAAAGAGAGAAAGAAGAAAGACACAGTCGATTTATACTGGTTCGGCTTACAAACCAAACCTACGTCTAGTCCTCAAGTATCCAACTTGAGTATTTTACTATAAAAACTGAGTATTAAATTTGACAAGTTTCTCTAAGCTCACAAGTACATATTTTTCAAAGTTCTCCAACCTTTCACACTAGAAGTGTATAACAAGCTTCTAAAAAGCTCATAGAAAAACAAAATAACAATTTCTCTCTTGATAGAGTGATTTCACTTTCTAAAGAAAAATAGTAATGATATGATTCTTAAGAGTATAGATACTGCTCAAAATGTTTCAACAGTCTAAATATATTCATTATATTTCATAAGTGTTTTTGCTCTTTCTTAAATAGTTAAAATCTTCAACTAGTTATTGCGTCACTCGCATCTTTAGTCAACTAGATGGATTTAACCTTGAATAACTTTGATGTCATCTTTGCCAAAAATCTTCCAGTAATCATGGAGCTAATATATGACCTTCATAATTCATAGGATCCTTTTGGATAAACCATTTCTAATAAGGTATGTTCATAAAGAAGGTTCCTTCAAGAAAGAAAGCTTATTTTTATTATTTTATTTCCTTTTGAGAATTAGACTGTTAATTTTTCAAGGAAATAAATCCAATTTCAATTTTGAAATATTATATAGTTATCATCAAAATCGTTAAATATAAATCTTGACCTAACAATCTCCTCCTTTTTGATGATGACAAGCAATAATAGATATATTTTTCAACATTCAAAGAGATAATAAATGATTTCAAAAGATACTTATGACTTTTATATGTTCAGTCATAATTAGCAGGAGTCTGTCTTTTAAGAAAGGAACCTATCATTTATATGTTACAAATTTTCACAATTTCAACAACATAATCAATCACATATATATTCAAACAAATTTGAGAAATATTCATTTAGAAATATATCATCATATATGCAAAAAATATGCAAAAAAATATCATATAAACTCTCTCCCTTTGTCATTATCAAAAATAAAGGAGTATAGGGAGTATAGGACCAACGATTTCTGGCATCCTTTCAGACGTCTACTCTAAGGCAGGACCCAAGAAGTCCGCTACTCTTTCTATTTTCTTCTCCACCCAAATTTTTTTTTCAGCTTATACCCGAACTGAGATGGGAATAGAGGAATGAAACTTGCCATTGTAGGTGAGCTTGGTGTAGTTTGAAAGAGAAAATAGGAGGTAATGTAAAGAGTAAAGGCATAGAGAAAATGAGAATGACAAAAGTGAGAAAATGAGGGAAGTTTGCTTAAGGTATACTAAGTAAGAAGATGAGTAGACGTATAGACTAGAAGAGGAAGCGTAATCGGTGCGTATCTTTATACAGGCACGTACTTATATTTGTCAGTCTGTGCGCGCGTTTTTGAAAAAGCTGAGACGTCGCTATTAATGACTCCTTATTTTTTAGGACACGTGTAATCTTGCTCTTTTACACTGAGAGGAGCCTTCTAACAACAAAGGGGCCTACTAAACTACAAAGGATAAGAGGCTCTTTAAACCTTTTTTAAATGCTTTTTACAAACTTTTCTACTTAATCAGGTTGATCTTATAGAGAAATCCTAAGAAGCTTTTTTGAACTATTCTAACCATTATTTCTTAACCTATATGTCATAATCTTGTGTTACTTTTAATATAATTAGATACACAATTATAATTTGAAAAAGTTATAATATTTGTTAAGGAAAAATAACCTTTTCAACATTTATAACAAAATTTTTATTATTTACAAACTAAACAGTCATAAATGATGCTACCAGATGATATAGCAACCTTCTTAATCTCGTCCAAAGGAAAAAAAACATAATTTCAAAGTGCTAAAAGTGAAAATAGTTTACAATATATTCCATGAGAATATAAGACATCACATAAGAAAAGGTTATGCAGTGCACATCGTCATCTTATAAGTACCATATCTCAACACTTCCACTTGTGTATCATTAACTATAAAATGTTGGATATCTTTTGGAATTCCACATAAATCTATAAAATATGCTCAATCTCGAACTATATATCTTGTTGCTCTTAAGTCTACAATATAACTAAAGAAACTATCAATCATTACTTATGAGCATACATAACTGGTGAGATTAACATTTTTTGGCTATACCTAATTTGGCTTACTGCAATCATGTGAGAGTGACTTTTTTATTCATAATTATAACACTTGATTTTATTTAGGTTTTTGCTTTTCACGCTTTCTCTTTCAACATTTTGAGACCTTTCTTTGATGATGCATCATATTTTTGGGACATTTCACACTTTCCATTCTTTTCCTATTTATACTTAAGCTATTTTCCTTTGTGTTGACTAGCTTGAGATTGTATTCATTTTAATAGTTTGTCTTTATATGCTACTTCTAGTTTATGGTGTTGCAAAATCTCTTTAAACAAGGCTATATTCTTATTATGGGTGAGAAGCATCATAATATATCCCTAACAAGAATCTAAAAGTTATATGGTCAATGCCTAAACATGTTCATTAGTGAGCTCAACACAAGTTATCCTATGATCTCAAATTGAAGAAGACATCACCCTAAGATGTAGTGTTTAGGATCTAACATATATTTATTAAACTTTTTGTTTAAGGCATGCAATCTCATAATTTGAAGTTGGTCTCATATCTCTTTAGTAGCAACACATAAAGCTCAAACTTTTTGATTAGGTAATCATGTACTTAACATTATGGACTACACATCCCCATCATTCTTAACCAATTATCATAAGCCTATTGACAATGTTGATAATGGGCCATTTTCCATTCTTAGGATGCAGTATAGTCAAGGTTTTAGGTATTTCATTCTCAATAAAGAGATACTGCCCTTTCTGATGTTAAATATCAAATTCTTCCTATCCAACTTCTCTAAATCAATGGTGATAATCTTGGAGATTATTTTCACTACATTAATTGGAGAAGGATCTTAATTAGCCGCTTCTTTCTATATCTTTCATATTTCAAGTATACCGGCATATTTTATTAAACATATTACATTAATATGTTTAATATTAAATATAAATCAATTACTTAACATATTTTCAATATTATTTCTACACTAAATAATAATTAAATTAATCTCATTTTAATTTTTAAAGTATAATTTTTAAGCACTTATACTTTAAAAATTTTCAAAAATAAGAATTATAATTTCTTTATTAAATGTATTTTTCAGAATTTTTAATACTAGGAAAATCAAAATAAATACTTAAAATAAGTAAAATTATAAACAATATACTAAAAAAAATCCAACACACAAAAGTCTATATTCACTGACAATGCTATAAAAGCTCATTGGAGTGTTGAGGTAGCAATAGGCTGAGTCAAGTTCAATTTTTTTATTTTTAAAATATTTAATTTAATTTTAAAATAATAAAATAACTTCATTTTATTTATGAATTTTCTAAAAATATTTAAATTCGACCTAAAACTCGGTTAGGTCATTAGAATTTGTTAAATTCGTATTGGGAAAAAAAATGTCAACCTATTTAGAGCATGGCCCTCACATTCCTCTTTAGGGATGGGATTTAGAAGCTTTCGATTCTTTTTCCCCTTTCAACATAAAGGCAGCTTCAAGCACCCGAGGTGGCGTGTGTGCCCATGAACATAATAAAGTGCTGGTTTTCCACTAGGGTGGTAACGATCAAATTTGTTCAATGGAGATGATTTTGCAATGTGTTCAAAACGCTCATGGGAGCTCAAATGGTCGGCGCATGTCACTCACACTCTCCAATTTAAATTTGTCAATTGGTTAATCTCGGGTCATTTTTATCTTAATCATGATTTTAACCTAGAAACATTCGAGAGGCCATAACTTTCAACTTCAATACAAAGTTTAACTAATGATATACTATTGGAGATCTCACGAAATCTAGTTTGTAATGATACAAAATTTGCATTCATTATTTCAGAAATAAAAAAATTGCCTATTCATGAAAATATATAATTTTCCAAAATAAAGGCTCAAAAATCTATTTTTTATTATGAGATTAATATTAACAGTTTATATAGGTCACGATGAATATTGTGATACCATACATGCATATTAAAGCAAATAAACACAAAATATCATAACTAAAAGATGAATAGATAATCTAGAAATGGAATGAAAACAAGTCTTTATATCAATATTGTTAGAAAAAGGGTTAATTACTAAAAAAAACTCAAACTTTCGTCAATTTTTTAATTATAGCCTGAACTTTAAAAAGTAGCAATAAAATGTCTAAATTTTTATTTTTTTTCAAATTTAACCCAAACTTCAAAAAGTGGCAATAAAATGTTTAAACTTTCATACTTTTTTTTTCAATTCTAGCCCGACATTAATATTTCCATTAAGTTTACTGACGTGGCTTGCCTTGTGTTTCAGAAACATTAACTATTGATATATGTCAGCTAAAATTAACACAACAAATGAAGATTAATGAAACGAAGTCGTTTATTCACATAATTCAAATGACTTCGTTGTTTAAAAATGACCTAAATCATATTACACAATCTCGACAACGTTTGTTTAAAAATGACCTAAATCATATTACACAATCTCGACAACCTTACGCTTTGATTTCAATTTTTTCCTTCATTTTCAGTTTATTCTCTCGATGTCCTCACACTTTGATTTTCAGATTACGTAGCATCGATGCCCTCACATTAAGGGCATCGGTAGAACGAATTAAAAACGAAGAGTTTATTGGTGCAGTATATTGTAATGTGAGAGTAGTTTGAGCCATTAGAAAAATAAACATAAAACAAAGAGCCGAGAGCATCGAGAGAATAACAAATAACGTTAGGCTAGAATTGAACAAAATTAAAAATTTGATCATTTTATTGCCACTTTTAAAGTTTGGGTTAAAATTGAAAAAATTTAAAAATTTGGGCATTTTATTATTACTTTTTAAAATTCGGGCTGTAATTAAAAAATTAACAAAAGTTTGAACTTTTTTTAGTAATTAACCCTTAGAAAAATAAAGATAAATATCACTGGAATTAAAATACCTCTATGATGTATGAAATTTATTTCAAGATCTTGAGGGCTCAGCTTACAGATCTCTGGTTGTATGTGAATTCAATTTAGCAATTTAAGACAACTACTAGAGTTATCTTGTAATATTAATTGGACTAAGTTCAAATCAATCTCTATACTTCGCCAACGTAATTTTAATATTAATAAAGGGTTTTTAAGTTCAAATGAACTCATATACACTTAAAATATCATCTTTAACTCAGAATTTTAAGGCATTATATTATGGGTCATATCTTTGTATGTAATTCACTTCATTCTTATAGTTCTGATATAAAATTAATCTAATTATGAATTTCCAACGCTTAAAAAGAAAAAATTTTGTGAATGAGTTTTTCAGGGAAGAGTTACATGGGGAATGAGATGTCTACCTCCTTTTAGATGTTTAACCCAAATACTACAACATCCCTGACTCATTTTTGTCCGTTATCAGTCCAACCCAATGCTTAATCAGTTGCATGGTAGTGTCATAACATTTCTAGTAAAATAGTAAGGAGAAAAAAAGAAAAGAAAAGTGGATTAGAAGGTGCAAGGAGGAAAGAACAATAAACAGGACAAACTATGTTCATCAACTTGGTGTTGTTATGTCAAATAAATGACTATGTGGAATTCCTTTTCATGGTCACCCAGATATCTACAGTGATGGCAGTTTGGACTGCCCTAGCATTGGTTTGCTATGATAATTACTCTATTCTGCATCAACATTGATCCCGTAATGTCATGCCATCATGAAAACTGGAGAGTGATTAATGCATTTAAAAGCAAGTCCAATTATAATTTTGCAATAATTATTTTATAATGCTCTGGTGCAAGTTGATCCATTTTTCCTATCCCTTAAAAGAGTTGCTAGAAATCTTTGAAATTTAGATTGTCCCTTAACCCATATTTGGTTTTATTAACATGGTAATCGAGTCACCAAATGAAATAACATTTATAATAATTAAAAGGTAATAAGCTATAGTTACAAAAATAGATTCTTCGTAAAATATAAAAAGAAGATTTTTTTCCAACCCACACAAAGCAGAAAGTCTTATGCACTAAAATATATCCTTTATATTAGTTCAGTTTGGCCCCAAAAACTAAGACAAGTTTGCTGATTTATGATTATAATTGGAATTTGGTGCTAGGGATATCAATTGCAGAATTTGTTTTTCATTCTAATTCCGATTTATAACAAAAAATGAACTATTTATTTTAATAAAAGGAGAATTGGCAAAGAAGAAGTGTTGTTATTATCTATCTATCATACGAAAAACTAATGACTATATTGCAGAACTTTTGGAGAGAGAAAACTAGAGAGAGAACGTGTAGCGAAACAGGGGGCAAACAGAGGATTTCAAAGACTCAACGATTCACTGAGATTTCTTCTATTATTCGAATGAATACAACTTCTGTGACTTCTGTATATTTATAACATTTCAATTCTACTAACTGTCATCTAACTGACCTAACTAACTCTTCTTTATTTCTTGCCAACTAATTCTTTACGTCGTTGCATGGTCGTGTATGAACGCTTTGTTCTTGTCTGTATTTCTAAGACACGCATCCTACATACTCCTCCTTGGATCAGAAATTCAACTTCTTAACTCCCACCAATTTTCTTAATTGTTTAAATCGAGACACATGAAAACCTTTAGTAAAGAGATCAGCAATCTGATTTTCCGTATGAACATATTCAAGCTTCAACTCTCCTTCTTGTTGTACATCTCTCAGATAATAATATCTGAGCTTAAAATGTTTTGTCTTTCCATGGAGTACTGAATTCATAGAGATAGAGATTGCAGCCTGATTATCAACATATACCACAATAGCAGATGTTAGATGAACTTGCAAATCTTCAAGCAACTTCCTGACCCATACGACTTGCTTTGTTGCTGCGGTAGCTGCCACCAGTTCAGCTTCTGTGGTTGAGAGAGCCACCAACTCTTGCTTCTTCGAGCTCCAGGAAAAACAAGATGATCCTAATGTAAGACAATACCCGGACGTACTCTTCATATCTTTTGTTGCTCCACCCTAGTCACTGTTCGCATAACATTTAAGCTCACACAACCCTGTTTTCTCATATAAGAGACCATATTCAGTTGTCCGGTCTAGTAGCAGCTATATACAACAAACAGCCCACCATACTTCTATAACACCTGCTGTCTACCTCATCTCCTTCCTCTTTCTTTACCAACTTTTCTTTCGGACAAATTAGAGTTGAGATATGCTTACATTGATCTAACTTGAATCTCTTCAGTACATCACAAACATACTTCCTCTGACTTACTACTATGCTTCCTTCATACTGCTTTATCTCCATTCCCATAAAATATTTCATCACTCCTAGGTCAGTCATTTCAAAGGTGCTAATGAACTGGTGTTTCAGAAACTCAACCTGTTCTTCTGAACTTCCAGTAATCAATAGATCATCCACATATATTGACACTACTGCTACGTTCTCTTGTTGTAGCCTTATGTAAAGTGTTGGCTCACTACAGCTTCTTTTGAAGTTGATTTCAAGCAAAAATGAGTCGATACATGAATACCAGTATCTAGGGGCTTGTTCAAGCCATAGAGCGCTTTATTGAGTCTGTAAACACTCTCCTCCTTTCCTTTTATCACAAAACCTTCTGGTTGTTATACATAGATTTCTTCTTGCAATACTCCATTTAGGAACGCAGATTTTACGTCCATCTAATGTATCCTCCAACCCTTCTCAGCTGCAAGTGCCAGAAGAAGTCTAATGGTTTCAATCCTAGCTACTGGTGCAAAGGTCTCTCTAAAATCCACACCTTCCACTTGTGCGTACCCTTTCACTACTAACCTTGCTTTTAGCTTGTTAACTGAACCATTAGGATTTAATTTGGTTTTGAATATCCACTTCAGTCCAATGGCCCTCTTTTCTGGTGGTTTGTCTACTAAAGTCCAAGTTTCATTTTTGTTTGTCATGGAGATTTCTTCTTTCATGGCTTCTATCCATTTCGGAATTTGAAGTGCTTCCTGAGTCTTTGTCGGTTCCAGCATTGCTTCATTACTCCTTTCATAAATTTCTGCTAGGCTTTGTGTTCCTCTTATTGGCACATGGTCAAAATCATCATCTTCCACTTCTAGATTTTGCGCCTCCTCTGAATTTAATTCATTTTGCTCAAAATGATTTTCTGGATCTTCCTCTTCCTCAGATTCTAAGACATCCTGCTCCAACTGGTTCTGTGTATTTTCTTTAATTTTTGGAATAACAGAAAATGGTCTCTTTGTCTGCTTTTCTTCCACATTTCCTCGCTCTCCTTCAGACCAGGTCCAATGTTCATCTTCAAGGAAGTGGACATACCTGCTCACCTTTACCTTCTTTTGAGATGGATAAAACAATCTATATCCCTTAGTTAATTCAGAATATCTAATAAAAATTGCAAGCTCTGATTTGCTATCCAATTTGCTCCTCCTAACTTGAGGTATGTGCGCATAGCAGAGAGATCCGAACACCTTTAAAATTTTCAACTTTGGTTTTACCCCATGCCACTTTTCATACGGTGTTTTATCTTCAACAGCTCGTGTATACAGTCTGTTCAGCAGGAAGCATGCAGTGGAGGCTACTTTCACCCAAAAACTCTTAGGAAGTTTCTTGACCTCCAACATGCACCTTACCATCTCCACCACTGTTCTATTTCTCCTCTCCACCACTCCATTCTGTTGTGGAGTGTAGGGTGTAGTTGACTGGTGTTTAATTCCTGCATCTTTGCAAATCAACTGAAACTTGTCAGAAATAAACTCTGTACCATTATCTGTCCTAACAGATTTGATGCGTAAGCCAGTCTGGTTTTCAGCAAGAGTTTTAAACTCTTTAAACACTCTTGCAACTTCATCTTTTCTCTTTAGACAATATAACCACGAGTATCTTGTATAATCATCAATTATTAGCAAAAAATATCTGCTACCATTCAGTGATGTTACCGGCATTGGTCCACATATGTCCATGTGCAATAATTGAAGTTTTTCACTTGCTCTCCATCTTTACTTGGTGAAAGGAGTTCGAGTAGGTTTACCCAGAATACAAATCTTGCATTCTGAGTGACAGTTGGAGAGACTTGGAAGATCGACTGCCATTCTTTTCCTCCATGTTACTTCCAGCCCCTTCACATGATAATGACAAAGCCTTTTGTGCCAGAGGTCAGTCTCTCCTGTCTTGCTCACCAACGCCTCCTGTTGCATCACTTCTGGTCTCATGACAAAGCTTTTGTTCTTCATCATTGTAGTGAACATTTCCTACCCATACTTGTCAAACACTTTACACACATCAGATTCAAAATATACAGACATACCTCTTTCAATCAATTGGGCCAAACTTAAGAGATTATGTTGTATTTTGGGCACCAGTAACACATCAGGAATGATCTTGACACCAATTTTGGTAGGTATCTCGACCACTCCTCTTCCTTCAACATGAATGCGCACACCATTTCCCAGCTTCACATTGGCCTTCACATTTTGACCTAGAGTCTTGAATAGTGTTGCATCTGGAGTCATATGACTTGTGCATCCACTATCTATCAGCCATTCAGATGGAAGTGCTTCAGCCAGATCACACGTGACGATGAAGAACGGCTCTTCTTACTGAAGCAAGTTGTTCAAACTGATGCCAATGTGCAGATTGCTGAAGACAAAGAGCTGCTCTTCTTCTTCAGCAATCTGCACATTGATATTAGTTTGAACAGCTTGCTTTTTGCATATCGCCTCCATGTGTCCCTTCTGGTGACATCTTCTACACTCCACGTCCGATCTCTTCCAGCACCTGAAAGCAAGATGGTTCAACTTACCACAGTGAGGACAAGGATTGTATTTATTTGCCTTATCTCCTCTTGTATTTCTGCCTGAATTTTTCTAGTGTGATTGTGCATTCTGTAAACTTGATCCTCCTGTGGTTCTTTTCTTCTTCTTGGACTTTTCTTGACCTTCAGCTTTGGCAAAAGCTCTATATGCTCCTTCAGCAACTTTAGACTTCCTCTTCAAATGTATTTGTTCTTGAGCCTGTAGAGCACTTACAACTTCAGCAAGTTTAATCTGTCCAATGTCTTTAGAGTTTTCCAGTGAGACTATAGTAGTCTCGTATTTTTTGGGCATCGACACCAACAGCTTTTGAACTAACCTTTGATCCTAATTTGATCCGAAAGTTTAATTAGTCTTTCACTATAATTCTTGACTGATTCATCTTCCTTCATTTGCATTCTTTCGAATTCTCACAAAAGATTTAACACCTTCATATTTTTCACCTTTTCGTCACCTTCATATTCACTCTTCAAGAAATCCCAGATCTCCTTCGCCAATCCAAGACCCATAATTCGAGTAAATATAGAAGGTGTTAGTGCCTGGTATAAGCAAGATTTCTCTCGAGCCTTTTTCGCCACCCTTTCCCTCAACCATCTTAGCTGAGCAATTGGTGCATCTCCGGCCGGAACCTCAACTTCGTAGTCTTCATCAATAGGCTCCCAAAGATCCTATCCTTGCAGGTATGCCTCCATCTTTATTGCCCAGATCTGATACCCTTCTCCATTGAAGACTGCTGGCTGCAAACTTTGAGTTGAACTCTCAGCCATCTCTGAGTATACCATCCTCGTAGTCACAGCTTAAAAAGGAAATGATGTTTTTGCTTAAGCCGAAACAACTTGCTTATACCCTCACAAATCCCTTAAGAAACTAGCTCTGATACCACTTTGTTGTTATTATCTATCTATCATACGAAAAAATAATGGCTATAATGCAGAACTTTTGGGGAGAGAAAACTAGAGAGAGAACATGTAGCGAAACAAGGGCAAACAAAGGATTTCAAAGACTCAGTGATTCCCTAAGATTTCTTCTATTATTCGAATGAATACAACTTCTGTGACTTCTGTATATTTATAACATTTCAATTCTACTAACTGTCATCTAACTGACTTAACTAACTCTTCTTGATTTCTTGCCAACTGATTCTTTACGTCGTTGCATGGCCGTGTATGAACACTTTGTTCTTGTCTGTATTTCTAAGACACGCATCCTACAAGAAGAGAAGAAATGGTTTAAAATCCGCTGCGTATTAATGAAACAGGATTAACAGTATTGGAAAATACCTTAATTATGGAGGTCAAGTGTACCGTTTGATCTTGGAGGCATATGCTTGGTCCAATGAGTTTTCTTTGTTCTTGAATTTGTTGGGAATTAATTCAAATTTTAGAGTTGCTTAAATTCCTTTAGAATAGGTCTTAGATTATCTTAGAATAAGTCTTAGATTATCTTTAATCTTATCTTATAAGCAAGATTTGGTGGTTGAAAAATCTATTTTAATTGTTTGTATCTTGTCTATATAAGGCAACCAAGTTTAATAATAAAAGTATGGGAGTGTTACGTATTATTAAAAACTTTATCTTATCCCATCTCATTCATCTTCTTTTCTTCAAAAACCCAACATGGTATTAGAGCATTAGATCCTTGAGAGAGGAATGAATGATTAAGTGAGAAAGCAAGAAAGAGAAAAAATGGAGGGGAAGCCTGTCTAACAAAGGTTCCATCATCAAGAAGAAAGGAAACGTTCTCCAATGTACAAATTGTAAGAAGTCGGGCCATGAAGAGGAATATTGTTGGCACAAAGGAAAGCCTCAATGCTATAGCTGCAAAAGATTTGATCATCTACAAAAGAATTGCAGATTTAAAAAAGAAAAATATAGCAAATTTGGTTGAAGTGGTTGAAGAAGAAACTCTTTTTTGAATTAGTTGTAAGAAGTGCTCAACAATGGTAAGATGATTAGAAAGTGCATCATACAAATTTGAAGAAGAAGATGAGAAAGTGCATCATACAAATTTGAAGACAGAGATGAGAAAGTGCGTGCATTATACAAATTTGAAGACGAAGATGAGAAAGTGCGTGCATCATACAAATTTGATGACGGTGGTGAGAAGTGCACCAAGATGTATTTGTAGAGACATGCTTCAATAATTGCAGGTTGATGAGAAGGGCATCAACGGGAATGTAGTGAAGAGAAATACTTCACATAATATTCTGAAGATTAGGAGAGATGTGCTCCATCTAGAAAATTTGAATTAAGAGAGAATGTTGGGAATTAATTCAAATTCTAGAATTGTTTAAGTTCCTTTAGAATAAGTCTTAGATTATCTTAGAATAAGTCTTAGACTATCTTTAATCTTATCTTATAAGTAAGATTTGGTAGCTGAAAAATTTATTTTAGTTGTTTGTATTTTGTCTATATAAGACAACCATGTTTAATAATAAAAGTATGAGAATGTTACGTATTGTTTAAAACTTTATCTTATCACATCTCATTCATCTTCTTTTCTTCAAAAACCCAAGAGAACCAGAGGTTCTGCTGTCAGCATATCAAATGTTGGGAATTAATTCAAATTTTAGAATTGTTTAAATTCCTTTAGAATAAGCCTTAGATTATCTTGGAATAAGTCTTATATTATCTTTAATCTTATCTTATAAATAAGATTTGGTGGCTAAAAAATCTATTTTAGTTGTTTGTATTTTGTTTATATAAGACAACCAAGTTATATAATAAAAGTATGAAAATGTTACGTATTATTTAAAACTTTATCTTATCACATCTCATTTATTTCTTTTCTTCAAAAAAATCAAGATAACCAGAGGTTCTGCTGTCAGCGTATCAACTTATATGAAAAGCAAATACTGTCTTATCTACTGTTTTCTCTTCTATTTTTTTAATTGGTGTCTGTAAATGTACAAGAAATTCAACGCATTTTGTACGTTACCTGTACGAGGAACAGCAACAGGTCACAACTCCTTTCGATATAAACCACGTTATTTCTCTCTTTTCAAATATTGTCAGCTAGCCCTAGAAATTTATTTGGTGCACATGTTTGCAGATGCAACCTAAGGGGTCACAAGTTCGATGGATCGCTTGCAAACACGTAGCCACCCTGCCCTTTTGTCTGCATATATAGTCCCAAATCACACGAGTTTAATTGACCGCGAACTATTAGTTTCTGCAGGCCTTTGAATTTTCTCTATAGTATTGTCCATCCAGGTTGTCTGCGAAATTGACAAGTTACCAACAAAAGAAAGAAAAGACAAAGGCATTCTTTCTGAAAAGATATCCCTTTCCAAGTCTGGTATAACTGACTATGATTCTGTGGGAAATAGTTGTTTAGGTGGTTTGGTATTATGAGCTGTAATAGGAGTATATATGGAGCTAAAGTTTGTATAAGGTGGGTACTCATATTCTCATTTTTGTAGTATTATGATGGATGTGCAAGTTATGTGCATAATATTACTCCGTAGTCTTTGCAGAAGTGTAGTAGAGCTTATAGCATGCGTGGAGATCCCACATTTCAGCTCCTCTGAACTTATCTATAAGTGTGGCTTTTGTATTTGACAAGGCAATTAAGCTAAAGAGTTTCTCAGCTGCTGAGCAATGGAACTAATGAGTGTATTTAGTCCTAAGCTCCCACCAGGATTCAGGTTCCATCCCACAGATCAAGAGCTTATAGCATCTTATCTGAAGAACAAGATTTCGTGCCCCTCACATACTCTTGTATCTATCATTGCTGATATCGATCTTTACAAGTTTAATCCATGGGAACTGCCAGGTATGGAGTTTCTATTTGTCTTTTTAACTGGATAGACGTGTTATCGTATTGATAGGTTGATTACTTGATATGTGTCAGTGTTGCTGATGTACTAGTTATGCCTTTTTTAACCATCAGCCAAGGCTTTGTTTGGGGAGAGCGAGTGGTACTTCTTTTCTCCAAGGGATAGAAAGTATCCAAATGGTGTCCGGGCAAACAGAGCCGCAGGTTGCGGTTACTGGAAAGCCACCGGGACTGATAAACCCATTCTTGACCCAGTTGGATCTCAGTGTATTGGTGTGAAGAAGGCTCTCGTCTTTTACAAAGGTCGTCCTTCCAAAAGTATTAAAACTGATTGGATCATGCACGAGTATAGGCTTCTTCCTGATGCATGCCCTGCACAAACGCTGGAGACATCAATGCAGGTTAAATAAATGCATGTTCTGCTTTTCAACGAACAAACAAATAGATTAAGAAGTCTATCTCATATCCCAAAACATAGGACTTGGATTGAAAATTGAAAAACTCCAGCATCAATGTTTTCATTTCCTTTGATTACTCCTCTTATTTACATTTACGTTAATGCAATTTACGTACAGTTGGATAATTGGGTTCTATGCCAAGTTCGGCACAAGAGAAACTTCCTACAGCAACAAGGAAAAGAGCACAGTGGCAACCTGGGCATCAATAGTTCAATATCACAAGACAAAGAGAACGAAAAGTATAACAGGTTCTTGGCGGATCAGTCCCAAGGAAACCCTAAGTTACCTCGAAAAAAGGCACACATAGATCATGAACAAGATGATATGTACTTGACCTGCCAAGGAGAGCCGTCCAGACAAATAATTGCAGATTTGAGTCCTTTCATTCACAATCCTGTTTCTCCACTCAAAGATGCACTGGAGCACATCAAAAGCAGACTATTTTCTGAGAACTTGGAAGCAGAATTCCCATTAACTCAAAATGAAGCACTTGATTCATCTACCACCAATTTTGAGGACAAGGCAGACTCTTTCTGGAACCCCTTTTCTTAGTCACTCATTTCCGCTCTATGCTCTCGAATCCTTCACCCTTTTGTTTTTTATTTATTATGGTGACTATATACTATGACGTTAATCAATTAAGTAGTGGCATTAGGAATGCTTTTACTAAAAGTCGTGGACCAATAAATCGTGTTTGTTCAATAAGTGGTCTATCATCGTGTGTGTGATCCACTGATCCTTCACACAAGACCGCACATAAACTACCGCGTCATTTTGTAAAATAGCCACAGCATAGAATATCTAGCACCTTGATCGTAATAAGTTTGTTAAGCACCGAATGAGAGCAGCATGGAGGAAAACCCAAAAAAAAAAAAAAAGTGTTGCTTATATGTACAAAGCTCCTATGGTTTAGTTGATGTAAGCACTTATCCGGAAAATATTCATTTTTGCTGTTGTTAAAGCTTTGTAGTTGTATAATTGCTTATTTTTCTTGTTATAAATCTGAAAAATTAGCTCCTTGGAATCAAGACTCGATATTTGTACATATTGACAGAGGAAGGGACAAAGAGTAGAAAAGCACAACAAACACAAAAAGAAACAAAAAGGCTAGTGTAACCACTGCCAGGCTCAAAGAATATTTACTCTTCTCATTCCCAAAAGGAAAATGATAATATAGCATCCACAGGAAAAAGCAAGAAATATCAAATATGAGATGTAGTCCGTTGATAAAGGCCATCTTCTACTCATAAAAGTTCAACTTTTATTTTTATCTATGCCGTGAAAAGAATAACAAATTAAGGTTTGGAAATCCCAATATTCGCGTTTGCAGGAGCATTGATCTGCGGTAGCTCTTTCTGCTGTCACCATATGCAAAAGAAGTTTGTATAGACATATCCGCTAAATTGCACCGACCGTCTTATAATGTTGACCAATAGTTTCTGTGATCAGCGATCTTCAGACAGCCGTCCCGACCTTAAATATAGTTTCCATTTATTTGTGGCAACTAAAGTAGGATGGTCTCTGAAAACTCTTGGGTGAGAGTTGAAACACTCTCTGTCTTCCTGCACACTAATCAGTTTCTGCAAAAACAATGTGCACCATTGTTTTGTTCGTGAGTGTTTTCTATTTGTTGATTCTTGAGCTGCATATGTTGATAATTATATAGTCGTATAAACAGTAAGTGCATTACTTCCAACTTTCTGATAAATTTTATGTAAAACTATAGATGGAATGCCGATCATGTAATGTTCTAACATCTCAAGCATTCTGTGTGATTGGACCCTTTGTACAAGTTGTCAACAATTTTGTACTGGAAAAAAAATATATAAGAAGGATTAGAGCTTCGTTGAGTAGCATGAAATGGGCCCACGAGATTTGGAGCTACATTAGGCTTTGATATGGAAAGTCAAAGACATTTGGCTTTAATATTGTATGGTTTTCTTGGATTTACATGTTTCTCTAGGGTCAGCCGCTTCGCTTTCAAACAGGTGAGCATGTTGCACGGAAGGCAACATTCTGTTGCTACTTCATGTATAGATGGATTAAATATAAATATGGATGGGCTTTGGACTTGATCAACTAATTAAGAAAACAAAATGATGACGGGGCATATCACTTCTTGGTGTCCTCTAAATTGGTTCGACATCATTTTTTTTTGTTTAGGAAATGACTGCAAAACTCAAGGAGTGATAGATCTAACCTTACCTTTCGCTTCAACAAAAAGGACTTTTTGCTATAATTTATTTTTCACTAAAAATTATAAAATTGTCATTAATAAGAATTAGCAAAGATTTGTATTCGTCCCCAAAAATGTAGTCAAATTCCCTAGGCAGAAAATTATAGGCAATATTTCTCCCTAATCGTCGCAAATAACTTTTGCCTACGCTTTATTTTCGTAGCGAAAAATATAGGAGATGTTTTGGAAAATCTTCGCCAATATCTTTTTGCTACGCTTACTTTTCATAGCTAAAGATAATTAGTTACGTCTTCGAAAAAGTAGCTAAAATTTTTGGCTACATTTCAAAAAATGCAGCAAATTATTTTTAGCTATATTTTCATAAATGTATTAAAGATTTTTAGCTACGTTTTTTAAAATGTAGCTAATGTTTTTAGCTATGTTTTGTAAAATGTAGTGAATTTTTTAATATACATTTTATCTAGATGTTATACCATGTTAATTATAATTATTTGTGACATTTTAATCCATATTATTATATATAATATTTAGAATTTTTTCTAATTTAGTATACAAAGATATAAAACAAAAATAATTAAAATTTTGAAGCATTATATATAAAAATAGAATATCATTAAATTTGATCGTATACAAGATTTTAATCACAACTACAAAAATACTTATATATAAAAAATACAAAGGTTAGTTTAATCACTCAGTCTCGCTTTCATCTTCATTGCTTACATAATCCGGGTCAAATAATTTTCTTACGTACTTCCATACTTGGATAACGTTTTTTAAGCAACTTGTTTTTCTTTCAA
The DNA here is from genome assembly GCA_025629845.1 of Erythroxylum squamatum. Taxonomy (NCBI): domain Eukaryota; kingdom Viridiplantae; phylum Streptophyta; class Magnoliopsida; order Malpighiales; family Erythroxylaceae; genus Erythroxylum; species Erythroxylum squamatum. The sequence goes on along the minus strand of JAOTBA010000002.1, from coordinate 30,325,771 downwards.
GACGTTGAATGCATGCTAGTCTTAATGAGGATTACGCAGTTGGCTTAGGGCAAAACATAAGCTCTTTGATGTATATGGATCATACACCAAGCATCTTGTTGCAAATATCATCTACATTTAGCTCATTTCTATCAGACATTGATTTTTGCAACAACTCCTGAATCTTATTCTAAAATTTAAGAAACAAAACTAATATTCAATTCAAATCTTATTAGTTAATATTGTATAAATAAATAAACTTAAAATTTAAACAAATTTTAATACTAACATAGTTATTGTGCGCTTTTTTAGATATCCAACTTTCACCTTACTTATAATATGTCAGCTTGTAGAGTGCGATCATATCACACTCTTCTCTACATAGTTTCTTCTGACTCTATTTTACGGGAAAAGAATACAAGACACAATAAACTATATTTTTTACTTATATATTGTAAACAAAGAACTTACATATTCATTTCGCAGGATAACAAAAAACTTGGAGCCTTAGTTGTGAGAAATTTTTTATTTTTCCTCTGTTCACCTTAGCTTTCTTACATTTTTCTTAAAAAAAAGAAATATTTATTAAATAGTGTAACAAGATTAATGAAAGCAAATGTGATTAGAAAAAAACAAACTTAAATGTTAGGAGAGGTCCAATAATCACACATATTGCTCCAATTTTCTAGGGATATCTACTCGAGATCATGTCTCCTTAACTCCTCATCCGAAGGAAAAAAATTGTAATATTAATGTAGTTGATAACGACGATCCTTGTTCCTTTATTTCAATAGTGAATTCACACAGTTTGAAACATTAGGGTTGTCAAGATTGACAATATTCAACTTCATCTGTCAATAAGAAGTAAAAATGAAATTAATCTTTAAATAAGTAAAACAATATTGCATATAATTAAATAAATTAAAAATTTACCGAAACTTTATCCAAAGCATTCTCTAGTAAGTTGTCTTCCTTCAATTGCTTGGCATGCTTTAGGTAAGGCAATTCAATTCTAGCAATTACCCCCAACTCGTTAGTCAATTTTGCTAATTAATCTTGTCTAAAGGATGATCTTGCGATGTATCAATATGTAGAGCAACTTGCTGTTCATTGTAACATTTATTCGTTGCAACTCACAACCTTTAGTTATACCTCTGTCTCTTTTTTCTGACATTGATATTAGAATTTGACAGCAAATGAATAATGATAAGAAAATACGCATTAAACATGTAAATATATATTTGAGCATAAGTCAATTTGTAGATATTAAAGATTGATAAACCTACAGATCACTCTGTATTAGTTGAGGCAGATGGAGGTTATTATTGACTGGCTTCATTGGTGAATGAAGTCAATTGTTGTTGTTAGTTAGGATTTGATTGATCTGGTTGTTGTGGGGAGGAACAATTTCAATACTTGCCACCTTCTTCCTTTTGTTTCTACCAGGTGCCATTATATTGGATATCTATAACTCAAATGTCAACAATCTATATAAACATTACTTAAATATATCTTCTGAATTAATAAAAAACGATGTCATTTTGTTTAACAACAAATGACGTCATTTTGTTTAACAAAAAAAGAAGTTGTTTTCTACTAGGTTATTAACACCAAAATGAAGCTCTCTTCACTTTTGTGTTAGCCGTCGTATTTCCTCTTGGTTCACCATCAAAGATGCGTCATCTCTTATTTGTGGTCATCTCTTATGTTGTGATCATCACCATCGAAGAAGCATCGTGTCCTGTGTTGGCAATATTCTTCTATTCTATTTTTAAAAACCCTCCTTATGTCGTGCTCTGTTATTATGTTATATTTTGGAGTTATATAGGTTTTGTGTTATGCTTATGATGTATGGGTTTTTGTTTGTGTTTGTGTTTGGAAGATGGTGAATTGTGTTTCTTTGTTGGTTGTGTATAGGTTGATGTTATTTTTTTCTACTTTCCATGCTTCTTTGAGAAAAACCTACAAATTTTTTGATGAAAGGTTTGTTAGAGTATTTAACTTTTGGAAGAGATGTTTATGTACTTCATTATGTTTTCAACTTTTAGCCCGTTCTCTTTGTCGGACCCCGAATCCGGAGCCCGGCGGTCCCGGGAGGTGGGCCTGACTGAAACCCATTCCCGAGACGGCTACCTTGCTGAAACCCTAAACCTAACACTTGATGCTAACTCACATTGGTGGTGAGCATGAGCTGATTAAGACTTAACCCTCACTGTTCTTGAAAACTTGAAGAATAACTTTCCCAAATATAAGTCGACTTACACTTGCAGACAAGTCGACTTATACAGACAAGTCGAGTTATACTGACA
>JAOTBA010000002.1:30274996-30301324 GCA_025629845.1 Erythroxylum squamatum | reverse complement strand
TTTTCCCCTCCTCAGGTGCAGAGTGAGAAGAAATAGCGGTCCTTGCAAGACATTTGGACAAGCTCCGAGATAGATAGTCATTTCAATAAGCTAGTTGAACTTTTGTATAAATTATTAATATGATGAATTTTGAGCATTCATTTGTATTGTTTAAGTTGAGATGTGTATTATGATTTGTAATGCGATTGTTCGAATATTCACTTTGTATGAAATAAGATCAGGAAATTGAGAAATTACCTTTGTATAGGCATAGTTTTAAAGATGGAAATATATGATTGTATGATTTGCAAAGTTTAACTTTGTTTGGTGTACATAGCTTAATTGTTGTGCTTGCCAATTGGTTACTTGTGCTTAGTATAGCATGTTTGAAGTTGGAAGATTTTGTGATGGATGTTGAAGTTTGGAAGCTTGTATATGATGAATTTGGGTATTGAAGAAGTAATCCAATTGAATCGATGAAAATTGAATATGAGTTGCCATTAATTGTAAGTGAAATGTTATGGAAAGGAAGGATAGGGATTATGAATGAATGGAAATGATGAGGTATTAGCAAAAGAAATGAAGTTGAGATGAATTCTAGGTTTTAATAAGGATGAGAAATTGTGAACCAACTTCAAGGGGAAACTAGTTTGATTTAGGCCATATGAGACAAAATGGTATTCATGAACATTGTAGATTATCCTTTTATCTTTTCAAATGGTATATAGTTTGTGAAATTTGGATATTGAAGTTGAGGGTCATGAGTATTTCAAGAGATGACGTTGAATGGGAAGTAGGAAATTGATAGCTATGATGAGTGATGAAATTTTATGGATGATGAGTTTAAGAATTGAGAAATTATTCTTGTATGATTATGTTTATTAAAGTTGAATGATGTATGTGTTTAGCCTTGGTTGAAATATCAAATTGTTGCTAGTGTTAGAAGATAGCATGTTGAGTTTGGGGAAGAATGTGTATGATGAATGATTGGGAATTAAGATTCAATGATGTTTGATGTTGTCTAATGGGTTTGGAGTGGTTTTTGTGATGTTGGGGAAGTCTTTGAGGTAAGGGAATGTTAGGAGGGGTTTAGGAACCTTGGAAGAGGACTTAGAGGGTGAAAAATTGAGGTTTCCCGAGTTGTACACGGTCAGCCCGTGTAGATTTACACGGGCCGTGTAAATCTGGTGCAGGGGACACATCTCACCCGAATTGTACACGGGCAGACCGTGTGATTTCACACGGCCCGTGTATTTTGACCCCCTTAATGTCCAAATTTCGATTTTTCATCTTCATGAAAGTTGTAGCCCTAGATGTCTACTTATTAATTGGTCCAAGAATGAAGTCAATCCGATATCTATAATGAAAGTTATGGCGTTTTTACTAAAGTATGTTCAAGAGGAATCAGGATATGAACATGGTCCAGTGTTTAGGGCATAACTCCCTCATCCGACCTCCAAATGGGGTGATTCTTGAGCCAATGGATTCATGAGACATGTAGGTATCTTCCCATGAAAATTTGTATCATTTGGAGTCAAATTGAGAGAGTTTGCATGAAATCAAGTAAGAGGTCGATTGAGAGAGCATGATTGGGATATGAGCACATGTTGGTATTTTGATGATATCTTGAGTTGTAGAACTCCAATTGAGGTGTTTCTTGTGCCAAATCAAACTAGAGACTTAGAGCTATGAATTATATGAAGAAGTCAAATTGAAATTAAGGTATTAAGATTTCCAAATTCTATTCGCAAACAGGAGAATTGAGATCCAGCATAGTGACAGTGATGTATGATCACACCATTAAGTAAGTGGTGAGCAAATTTTTGGGATGTTATGAAAAAGGAAAAATATATAGTAATGAATATGATGTGATAATTGTCCAATAAAGGTGAAATTAAAGAACCATTCGGGGTAATGTCCATGCTTAAGGTTTCGTGTTTTCGCATGAGGGTTGGGTTCCGAAAACGGTGCCCAACATTTGTGCTGCACATTGCATTAACCTAATGTTGGAAAATATAGAAGATACAAGATATTTTCCTATTATTGATGAGATTGTACAGAAAGCAAAAAAAATGAGCAGGTTCATTTTCAATTGTGTACGGGTCCTAAATTTGTTGAGAAAGGATTTCATAATGGTAGGAACTTGTGTCGACCTACTATTACAAGATTTGTAACTAATTTCTTATCACTTTTAGTGTTTTATTCTTATAAAGAAAGAGTTGTGATAAATATTTAAAAGTGATAAGTGGGATCTCCGAATGCTACGTCTAATGTTATATTGGAGGTTTCTAGAATTATACTTGAAGATATTGAATTTTGGTCCCAATGTTAATTTGTCATTCGAGTTTGTGAGCCTTTGGTGAGGATACTTTGTTTGGTTGATCGTGATGAGAAGGCAACAATGAGTTATTTTTATGATTTTGAGGCGAGGGCAAAAGAAGCAATCAAGTTTAATATGAAAAATAGAGCTTCCTTGTACACATCTTATCTTATAGTTATCAATGAGAGATGAAAACGACATCTTTACAATATATTGAGGGGCTATTTTTCAATTAAAAAAAAGTAAAGACTATTTTATAAATTTACAAATTACTCAAAACGATACTTGATATTGACCGATATCGGTATAATACTATACCGAAAACAAATATGGTACCGATATTGTTACAATATTCATAACTTTGCTCGTCACTGGTCCATAAATGGAGTAATAAGATAGTGCTTCTTTAAACTCCATCTTGTCTAAAATCCATGTTTATTAATTCTTATTACCTATCTATTTTACACTACAGTCTGAAAGTACTCGAAAAAGATGAAACAAGAGAAGACAGAGAAAGAGAGTTTTCGATGGGCACTATTTTTGTGTGAGAGAACTTTTTAATGAATTATGTGTAAGAAAAAGAAGAGAAATTTACAGTAAAATAGTAAAATGGCCTTTACTTTAAATCTCATATTTACTTTTAGTTTGTTTTTATTAGGCTTGGCAATTAAGGTCAGCTAGGCTCAGTTTGGCCAAGTCTCGGACTAGGACTTGGGCCTATTTTTTAAAAAAATTAGGTCTCAGGTTGAGCTCAAGCTTAGATTACCTAGGCTTAGTCTGACCCAAGCTCGACGAATATAAAAAAATGACACCGTTTTGTGAAAAATGATATCGTTTCGTATTTTAATTTTTCTAAAAAATTGGGGTTGGACTTGACTGAATCTGGCTTCGGAATACCCAGACTCGATCGGACTCAGTCTCAGCTCGAACCTGGACCTAAAAAGAAGCTGTCGGACTGAGCTCAGGCCTGGATTCGACTCATTGCCATCTCTAATTTTTACCCTTTCTTGTACAATGCACTTATTAGTAATGGTAATGTATATAGAAGAAAACTTAAGAGTTTTTCTCCCACTAACATTTGTTGATGTTGGCAAGCATGTTGTTACATTAATTTTCATAATAATATATATTTTTAGTATTTTTACTAATAAAATCATTTATGTAATGTGCATTTAGGAATAACAATAGGTCGGGACATCAGGGTTTGCCCAGGACTGAGCTCGACCGGATAGTTTTTGTTGGGACTCGAGCCTGATGTATTTGAGCCTGAGCTTGACTCGACTTGACCTGATCCTTTTCTATTATAGAAAAACAATGTTATTTTCCCAAAAACGATGTTGTTTTATTATAAGTGTATGCCTCGAGCCAGGCTAGGTGAGCCTAGCTTGAGTCCCATTTTGAAAAAATTGGGCAAGAGACCTTATTAACTCAAGTCTAGCCTTTTAATTATGGTTGGGTTGGGGAGCGCCAGGCCGAGCCTAGGTCCAAATGCCATCTTTATGTACATCAGTACTATATTGTATCAAAATTAAATTTGATATGATAGTCACAATATTGGTCGAACGTTTGCAAATATTTAATACTTAACTTTTTCATAAAGTTTGGATGATTATAAAAAAATTATAATTTAAATATTATCAGTTAAACCATTAAGGTTTTAGAAATTTTTATCAATTTATTTATTTTTTAAATTATTTGATACACTTAATTATAAACACACTATTTTTTTTTAAACTTAATTATTTGTTAAAGAAACCACGATTCCAAATAAGTTGAAATGAAGTTGCTCACATCACATCCTACTTAGCCATCAAGTTGGACCGTCTTTGAAGAAAACTAATCCTTGCGATTGTTACCGTCTGCAGCTTGAAAGAAGCCGTATTGGCGAAGGAAATGCTGGTTAATAAACTTATATACTATTTTAAATTTAATCAGAAAAATACCTTAACCGTTGGATGTTCGAAAAGCAGAAGTGCATGTCTCAAAAATTAAAAAAGAAAGCAAAAATGATAATAACAATAACAAAATTGCCAAATCTAGCTGTTAGCTTCACTTCCACGCTGTCCTATCGATATTCCCTCCACGCCCTTTCACTTTCTCAAATCATGACCATCAAAACGATGTACACTGTCGTAATTCTACCTAAAATCACATTCATTTTCTCTTTCCCTCTATAATTTTAAACCCCAAACAAGAAAAGAAGCCCAGAGCGAAAAAAGCTAAAGAAAAAGCTACGAGACCGATCGGAGACTCCCCGTCGCCGTCATTGCTTTACCCCCACAGCCACCAGTAGCGAGGATAAACCAAGATGATGAAGTTCTTCAGTAGAGGTAAGGAAAGTGGCGGGGATTCCTCGCCGCCGTCCTTCTCTCCTTCGCCGTCTTCTTCTCCTTCGGCTCCGCCGGTCACCGGGCCTGCGAGGCCAATACGGTTGGTGTACTGCGATGAGAGAGGGAAGTTTCGGATGGATCCCGAAGCAGTCGCGACTCTCCAACTTGTGAAGGAACCAATTGGCGTGGTTTCGGTTTGTGGTCGCGCTCGCCAAGGGAAAAGTTTCATTTTGAATCAGGTTCTTTATCTAGATATTTATTACGTGCTGAAGATAGAGTGGAAATTTGGATTTTCTCTTTGGCTTGTCGAATGACTTATGACTCTGGGGTTCGTAATTTTGGGATTTATTGCGCAATGTAGGTTTAATTTGTTCTTTTGGATTTTAGGTTTAATTTTTTCAGGGGGGTTCAGTTATTTAGCGTTTTTTGTTATGTTGCAATTGGTAGTTCATGGATTTGATAACACATATCTGTGTATTACGAATGTACTCTGGTTGCTTAATTTATGCGAGTTTAAAGACTTTTATGTTGCAACTATTAGCATTCCACGTCTATTTTGGATTATTCTTGACTTATGGATGATCCACGAAGTTAGTTGTCTATCAACAGTGCACCACTCTCCAAATCTTGTAATTTGTGGTCCATACTTCTAACGCTGCTTTAGCATTGTTGGTTGTGTTTGAAAAACCTACAGTTTAGGCCAGATGCAAAATAGCTCCAAACTTAGGTTTGAAAAACGCATCTTAACTGAAACTTATTATTTTGCTGGATGGAGTGCTTTAATATGTCTAGAATGGAACTGAGAAGGGTACAAGACAAATAAAATTTATCTAGTTAGAACTTTTTGGTTTTTGGTTACCTATGCAGTGGTGGACCGTATCGGCAGAATTATGGGCTCGGATGTGTATTCTGATCTTTGTGGTCATGCTTCTGCAGTGCTACTGCCTACAAGGGTTTTCAATTTCTTTCAAGTTCTGATAGGTAGAGATATTAAATGTGTTGACAATTATACATTGCCAAGAAGGAGTTTATCACGCTTAGGAACTTAATTGTAGATGTGAAGAAGATTAAGAAGCAATTCCATAGGTCACGGAATAATTTGGTGTTTAGAAAAGCAAGGGTCTCAGTATGCAGGATGCCTGTGGATATTGAAACAGTTGGAAGTGAACTACTGATGGAGAAACATGTCATGAAGATTTCCTTTTTATTACTAATCGCTTCTGTTTTGAAGGATCTTGTCAAAATTTTATTATCCTGGTCATGGTTAATTGCTTTCGGTCAAGCAATATCCTTGACTCACTAAAGGAAGGACGCCTATCTGATTTTCAAGGGTCATATATGTGTAACTTCTGTAATATCATGAAGAGTAGTAAATGCTTGTTTTTACAAGTTGTGGCCTTTCTATCTTTTCAATTTTTCAGTACTGTTGAACATCGATTTGGAGCAGTGCTGTTTTTTTTACTAATACATTCTTTTTCTTATTACTGTTTAAAAGTGTCATTTGAAGTGTATTTTGGAATTTGGTTGTTGAGATACTAATTGAAAAGTTTAACAAATGGTTTTATTTTTTTTATCTGTTATAGCTTCTTGGGAGAAGTAGTGGATTTCAAGTAGCATCAACTCATCGACCTTGCACAAAAGGACTTTGGTTATGGAGTGCACCATTAAAGAGAACTGCTCTTGATGGCACTCAGTACAATCTTTTACTGTTGGACAGCGAAGGAATAGATGCTTATGATCAAACAGTATGTGTTGATTTTTTGGGGCAACTTACTTCTTGAAGACTACCCTTATTTTAATTTTGTATAGTAGTTTACTTAATCTTTAATTGTATACTTGTTCACAATTTTAATATATCTGTTCTTTGACAGGGAACATACAGCACCCAGATATTCTCCTTGGCAGTCCTCTTATCCAGCATGTTTATCTACAATCAGGTCAGGAACTCATATTCTAAGACCTTGATACTCTTAAAGAGCATTATTGCTGCCTATACTGTTAATTTAGTTTACTTCACTAATGCATTATGATGCACTTCGCAATGTGATTAATTTTTACTACTGACATTCTATTGCTTCCAGATACTGTTTTACAATTAATTCATTTACTGTTCATGAATTTTTAATACAGATGGGTGGAATAGATGAAGCTGCTCTTGATCGACTTTCTCTTGTTACACAAATGACTAAACATATTCGTGTAAGAGCTGCTGGAGGAAGGAATACGGCATCTGAACTTGGGCAGTTTTCGCCAATCTTTGTTTGGCTTCTAAGGGTATTAAGTACTGAAATAATCTTATTTCATCTGACTTTTTATCTTTATTCCATTTTCTGTAATGCAAGATTATGAGATGATAGAAATAGACATCTTATCTGCAGGATTTCTATCTGGATTTGGTGGAGGATAATAGGAGAATAACACCCCGTGACTACTTGGAGCTTGCACTGAGGCCAGTTCAAGGCAGTGGAAAAGATATAGGTTCCAAGAATGAGGTAAGAATGTTATATTAACTCTGGCCGTAACAACTCAATGAAATTTGATTATCCTATGCTTTTGAAATATTCAGATTGATTTAGGTACGTGTGGTAAGGCACATGTTTTCATTTTATTATTACGTAAATCTTGTAGTGGAGCTATTGCTTTGTCAGATGCTGAGATCATGATTACATGACATGTTTATTGGGAACGTGTTATTTTAATTGCTTCATGCACAGAATACTTTAACTGATAATGGTGTTTATTCCTGTTTTGCTGTGCTAATTATGCTGTAATAATTGTCAATAGATTCGGGATTCTATTCGTGCGTTATTTCCTGATAGGGAATGCTTCACCCTTTTGAGGCCTTTGAACAATGAAAATGATCTCCAGAGGATGGATCAAATATCAGTTAGTACCTTACCTTTTTCATGTCTTCCTTTACTTGTGTCAATTTCAGCATTTGTGGTCACACACCTGTGTGGAGATTGAGGGAAGAGGTGTTCATTTTTATTCAACTTCCCTGGAACTTATGTTAACTTAAAATTTGTGTCTGCAGCTGGACAAGCTGAGACCTGAATTTAGATCTGGTCTTGATGCATTGACAAAATTTGTTTTTGAGAGAACAAGGCCAAAACAGTTAGGGGCTACAGTAATGACGGGCCCAATTCTTGTTGGTATCACCGAATCATACTTGGAGGCTCTCAACAATGGTGCAGTGCCAACAATATCCTCCTCATGGCAGGTCAGTATTCTTTGCTTCTGAATCCTGTGATTCATCACATTAGAGTCTTTTATGCCCTAGCCATCTCATAGTGGCAGTTAAATGTATATATTGGCGAAGGTGTATTTGCCTGGTAAATGAGTCTTGGTATTAATTTTGGTACTGAGTTATCCTAAGCAAGTCCCTTTCTCTTGTTCTGAATAATGGAGGATCTTTTCCAATAGGAGTATATTGCTACTCGAAAATTGAAATTTTAGCCGTAAACTGAACTTAAAAGGTCATCTATTCTGGGTTTGAATATGATAGAATCAGACTTTTCGAATGCAGATCAGCAATGGCTTTTATTGGATTGTTGACCAAATTTATCTTCGAGTTTTGTTTCTTACTATACTATTCTCCACTTGAAATAAGTATTGATGTTCTCTGTACCATACAACCATTGTATTTGAGGTAGATTGCAGATTTTTCTTACATAGGTAATCTTTTGAAGTAGGTCTCTTTTATGACATTGGATGCTACAAACTTATAATTATTCCATATACTATAATATGTTGTTTTTTCAGAGTGTTGAAGAAGCTGAGTGCCGAAGAGCATATGATGCTGCAACTGAGACTTATATGGCTACTTTTGATTGTTCAAAGCCACCAGATGAAGTAAGTCCCACTGATATGCTATTTATTTAATTTTTTATGTCATTATCTAATTTCAGTTGTTTTAGGTCGTTTTGAGGGAAGCTCAAGAAGAAGCAGTTCAAAAATCGCTGGCTGTATTTAACGCTAATGCTGTAGGGATTGGTTCAGCAAGAAAGAAATATGAAGGGCTTCTCCAGAAATTCGTTAAAAAGGCATTTGAGGTAATAATATACCTTACTCGGGACCCTTCCCTTTTGTCTTGATCACTACTCAAGGCTGTAGTAGAAATAGAATGCTAGGCTGAAACATCTGATCTAATCTTGTGTTGCTTACTGTTCCCAGCAAGTTTGGACTTTGGGTCTCTAGTTGGATGACATATTTCGTAATTTTAGACCCTCTGGAAGTATGGAAATCAAGCTTTTGATTTTCATGCCTGTTCTCATCTTTAGAGTACCTTTGATATGGAAGTAGAAGAAAAACGAAAAGAATTTAGGATGAAATGCTCGAGAAAATGAAGGAATAGAAGAAAAGTGTTAACCGCTGCGCTGGGGATGAATAGGAGAAGTAGGATGAGCTAGGCATATATGCTTCCAAAATAATTGTCATGAAAATTTTCAAAGCTACCTCTTTGTCCGCTACTGTGGAAATTTCAGTAAAGTCCAAACTTTATTTTGTCTACTGGTGAAGACTAGTATAAAGTAATGCAATAATGTCGCGAGCATTGAAGGCTCCTGCTTAACAAAACCCCAAGTTGCTAAAATGATATTACAGAAAAAAAATAGTGATTGAATTTATGCTTTGTTAGGTTTTGTACTTCAACAATAGGATCAACCCTAATTCACCAAACTTTCACCTTGTCATCATGGTCAAAAAGTAGAGGTTTGTACTTTCATATTATGGGATCAGCTCACAGAAGACTGCCATTTTATTTCATAACAAAGAATATTCTAATTACTAAATAGTTGGTTCTAAATTTCTTATGGCCATGGATGCAGGATTACAAGAGAAATACATTTATGGAAGCTGACTTGAAATGTTCAAATACTATACAAAGCATGGAAAAGAGACTGCGAACAGCTTGTCATGCTACTGATGCTAATGTAGATAAAATTGTGAAGGTAAACAGTGGCTAAGGGAATCTAATGTGCTCTTAGGAGTTTTATTGTTATTGTTTCCTTGTGTGGTTGTGGTTTAAACTTTTAAAATGTTGTTGCCTGATGGTTTTAGTTGATAATTCCTTTGTTATTTTCTTTTAGTTTTCCTTGAAAGTTAACATGATTCTGTTGAAGAGATTGTTAGAGTAAATCACAGCTGCTTTATAGTTAGTGCTTATTTGTAGACCAAGAGCTGCTCTTGTTTTTCTTTGATTAGCCGTGGCCAATTGATTCAGGACAAGTTTTGTAGAAATACTTTTATGCTGGGTTCTGTAGAAATACTTTTATGCTGTGTTTGAAGCGGCAAGAACTAAGCTTATATTTTGTCTTATTAAGGCACATAAAACTTGTGCTTTTGCATCAAGATCTTGGTTGTAATTTGGGCTCTTGTTGCATGGTTTTAAACATGAGACTATTTTATTGCTTGTGGAAATGTTGTATAGGTTCTTGATGGCCTTCTATCTGAGTATGAAGCTTCTTGTCATGGGCCAGGAAAATGGCAGAAATTAGTCATGTTCCTCCAGCAAAGGTTTGTGTCAGACCCTTCTCCTTTCCTATTGGTGGTAGGTTTTGCATGTTGTTTTGTTGATCCTGACGAAGAACCAACCCTTTTTTTGTGTGTGTATTTGTGCCTATAGTTTAGAAGGTCCAATATTTGACCTGGCCAAGAGGTTGAATGATCAACTTGGATCTGAAAAGAGTTCCCTCATCTTGAAATGTCGCTCCATTGAGGATAAGATGACATTGCTTAGCAAGCAACTTGAAGCTAGTGAAAGAAACAAATCCGAGTATATGAAACGTTATGATGAAGCTATCAATGAAAAGAAGAATTTGGCTGATGACTATATGAGGCGCATATCTGATTTGCAAAGTAGTCGAAGTTCTCTTGATGAAAGATGTTCTAGCTTGCTGAAAGCTTTGGAATCTGCCAAACAAGAAGCCATAGACTGGAAAAGGAAGCATGATCAGGTATTGTCAAAACAGAAAGCCGTTGATGATCAGACAAGTGCAGAAATTGCAAATTTGAAGTCACGGAGCAGTGCTGCTGAAGCAAGACTGGCAGCTGCTCATGAACAAACTAGAGCAGCTCAGGAAGAGGCAGCTGAGTGGAAACGCAAGTATGATGTGACTGTAAGAGAAACAAAAAATGCTCTAGAGAAGGCAGCAATTGTGCAGGAACGCACAAGTAAAGAAACACAACTGAGAGAGGATGCTATGCGGGAAGAGTTCTCAAGCCATTTGGCTGGAAAGGTGATTTCTGTTGAGCATTCAATTTCTGAAATCATATATTAACTTATTGCATAGTGGACTGAAGATAATATCATACATACGTGATGCAGGAAAAGGAAATAAAGGAGAAGAATGGGATGATAGAGCATGCTGAGCAGCGGTTGACAACCCTAAACATGGAGTTAAAGGTTTGCTTCTCTGATTACGTTACAGACTGAATATTCTACGAGTAATGTCTCATTGCATGGAAGACACTAAACATGTCTAGTTTCTCACTCTTATTGCATAGAATTGAAATGTTTATGTTGGATTATTCACAAGTCTGTTTTGTAGGCTGCTGAGTCAAAAATAGAGAGTTTTGATGCTGAGATATCATCCCTTAAACTCGAAATCAAAGAGTTGGCTGAGAGATTGGAGACTGCAAATGCAAAAGCCCAATCTTATGAGAGAGAAGCTAGGATACTTGAACAGGAGAAGATCCATCTCGAGCAGAAGTACCGGTCAGAGTTTGAGAGGTTTGCAGAAGTTCAGGAAAGATGCAGCCTTGCTGAGAAAGAGTCTAAGAGGGCTACTGAATTAGCTGACAAAGCACGAGCTGATGCAGTATCTGCTCAAAGGGAAAAGAGTGAGCTTCAGAAACTAGCCATGGAAAGATTGGCCCAGATTGAGAGGTCCCAAAGGCACATTGAAACTCTGGAGAGAGAGAAGAGTGACTTGGCAAATGAACTTGATAGAATACGTCAATCAGAGTTGAATGCAGTCTCAAAAGTTGGATTACTGGAGTCAACAGTTGAAAAACGGGAAAAAGAAATAGAGTCCCTGTTAAGATCAAATAATGAGGAGAGAGCTAGTACGGTCAAAGCTCTTCAACGTCTTCTGGATGAGGAACGCAAAGCCCATGCAATTGCGAACAAAAGAGCAGAAGAATTCTCTCTTCAGTTAGAAGTGGCACGTGCAGAACTTGACAAATTGCAGCAGGAGATGACGTCAGTTCGACTGAATGAGTCAGCGCTGGATAATAGGCTGAAAACTGCTTCCCATGGCAAACGTTTCAGAGGAGAAGATATTGAGATGGGTATAGGGTCCATTCAAGACTTTGCTGCAAATGACAACAGATCGAATAAGAGGTCAAAGAGCACAACAAGCCCTCTGATATATTCACAACCAGAAGATGGTGGTTCGGTGTTCAAGGGCGATGAGGATACATTGAGTCAGCAAACTGATCAGGAAGATTATACAAAATTCACAGTGCAGAAGCTTAAACAGGAACTAACTAAACATAATTTTGGTGCTGAGCTGCTTCAGTTGAAAAACCCTAACAAGAAAGACATCCTTGCTTTGTACGAGAAGTGTGTTCTCCAGAAGTCGTGATAGTTTCATAATTGATTTTGTATATGGAGTGTGAGTGTAATCTTCTTGGAATCTGGTTGGGAAATTAGTGTGAATGTAGGTAGAGGTAGCTAAAAGTTACGAAAGGTATGATTTCCTAGAGTTTCTCTTCGTAAGAACAAACTGTTGGGGGGGAAATCTTTGTGCTAAGAAGGTGTTATTTATGATGCTTAAAACCTCTTAATCTATGCCGAAGTCAGTCTACGAGTGCACTACTCTGTTTACGTAACAGGGTAATGCTGTCTAGTGAATATTGAGTTTGGAAAAGAAAAGTCACATTTTGCCTCTTGCCATTCAAAGTTCAACTCATTTATCTTTATAGGAAAAAGAAAGGCACTGTCAACTCATTTATCTTTATAGGATAAAATAAAGGCCCTGGTGCCAATATTCCGCAAGGACAAGCCATGTGAGTGCACAACTATTTTCATGTCTGCCATTTTCGGGAAGTCGAAGATGAATTGTTGTCGGCTAGCAGGCTTGGTAATTGGGTAGGGCCCGGTTCAGGTCCACTGTGTTCGGATTTGGATTCAACTTGAAGCTCATTTAGACCTAAGGTTTTAACTTTGTTTTTGAAAGCAAAACTACGTCATTTTATGCTTTTACTTCTCACAAAATAAAACAATGTCATTTTATAATAGGTTAATTTTCTTCCTTAATCTTTACATTTCACTCTTTCTCAAGATAGAAGACATTAATTTTATATGTAATGTGTTGTATTGTCATCGAGCTCAAGAGCATGCAGATGACAATTAACAATTATGATTTGATTTATTTGATGATTATTAACTTAGAATAGACAAAATTCAGGATCGAAACTAGTAGTTCAGGCTGATTTGTTTGATAAAATATTCGATGATGAAAGTATATTTAATTATTTATTAATTATTACTATGTGCTTTTTCCTTTAATTTTAATACTATAGTACTAAATATAGTGTTTCGACATGTAGGGAAAGTGATGCAAACTACTGACGATCCTGACTATAATGATTAGTTGCTCTCTTAGTCATTCTAGTCTCCATTCTCCACAATTCACTCTTTGTCTCACAGTTCCAAACTCCTAGTCTAGAACATTATTTCATGATTTTTATTTTCATTTTGTAAATTGTATCATTTAAATTTTTTGGATAACCATTTTTATAAATTATGTCATCAATTAATGAATTTTATTCGTAACTTCAATTAATTGAATTGGTAAATTTAATTATAATCTTTTTCATTTGACTAATATATGTACTTTTTATATATTCATTTACTATAAAATATCAATTTTTATTAATCAATTAAACTATTAAATTTAATTAATTGAATTGATCACTTGAATTATAATCTTTTTTTTTCATTTCTTATAATCTTATCCTTCTTTATTAATAAATTTGGTTTATCTTATTCATTTGATCAATATATGTACGTTTCATAATTAATTCATTATAAAATCTCAATTTTTATTAATCAATTAAAATTCACAACTTCAATTAATTGAATTGGTCACTTTAATTATAATTTGTTTTTCATTTCCTATATTCTTATCCTCCTTCATTAATAAATTTGATTTCATTTTATTCATTTAATTAATGTATGTACGTTTTATATATTTATTCATTATAAAATCTCAATTTTTATTAATCAATTGAAATTCGTAACTTCAATTAATTGAATTGATCACCACTTTGATTATAATTCTTTTTCATTTCCTATAATCCTGTCCTCTTTTATTAATGAATTTAGTTTCATCTTATTCATTTGATCAATATATGTATGTTTTATATAATCATTCATTATAAAATCTCAATTTTTGTTAATCAATTGAAATTTGTAACTTCAATTGAATCAATTGATCACTTTAATTATAATCTTTTTCTTTCATTCCCTATAATCCTATTCTCTTTCATTAATGATTTTGATTTTATTTTTTATTTAATCAATATATGCACGCTTTATATATTTATTCATTATAAAATCTTTATTTTTATTAATCAATTAAAATTCGTAAATTTAATTAATTCAATGGATCACTTGAATTATAATCTTTTCCTTTCATTTCTTATAATCTTACCCTTCCTCATTGATGAATTGGTTTCATCTTATTCATTTGATCAATATATATACGTTTTATATATTCATTTACTATAAAATCTCAATTTTTATTAATCAATTGAAATTTTACCTTTAATTAATTGAATTGATCACTTTAATTTTTTTTCATTTCCTATAATGTTATCCTCCTTCATTAATGAATTTGGTTTCATCTTATTCACCTGATCAATATCCATACATTTTATATATTAATTCATTATAAAATCTTAATTTTTATTAATCAAATGAAATTCGTAACTTCAACAAATTCAATTGATCACTTTAAAATTTTAATTAAATAATGCTCTATTAAAACTTTCAAAACATAAAAAATAAAATTTGAGACTCAAGGCTTGATTGGGCCGAGCTCTAGCCATGACCCTCTGCCATCCTTAGCTACGACCACGTAACTAGCCTAGGTGCTTCAAAGTTTTGTATAGAGATGAGAATGACTTTTGCTTTTCTATGGGCTAAATAAGTAAAATCATAAATAAGCCTTAAATGTTTACCTCTCATTTTATGTCATTTGATTAAAATTTTATATTATAATAAAAGTAATTTAGCTTTCTTTGACAAAAAAAAAGTGTGTAATAATGTTTGTAAAATTCAAAGATTTTCGTCCATGGATTATTTAGAATTAAATTGTTTGTTTAATTGTGAGAGTTTAATTAGCCATGCTAATGTTATCAAGGGTGTGTGTTACATTTCAATTTTTGAATATATTTATCAAGCATTCATATAAATAAAATATTTAAATATTAATTCCTAAAATGCTATGAATTTAATTAAACACCTTGAAAACTTTATGGGTATATTGCATTTTAGAGAAATCATGCACAATTATTTGACCCTTTTTCAAAATCAAATGTATAAGTGAGTTAACTCTGAACCAATTAAAGGTGAGTTCTCTCTTTTGCTTTTATTCTCTACCTTCTTTCTTTTGCTTTGACATTTCTACCCCTTCTTTCTTTCATTTATGGAAATAAACCTTCAGCCACCTTTTCTGAAGTTCCTTCTTTGGTTCTTTTGTGCATGTCCAGGCTAAGGTTCTCCCTCCATGGAGGGCCTTTTTAAGGCCAAGACTGGGACTATGGATAATGGTGAGCCTTTAAATTTCTCCCTGGAAGACTTTCTGGCTCTTTCATGATAGATAGTCAAAAGCGATGAATTTGGAAATGGGGCGAGTACTCACAATATCACCAAATACTCATTGCGACCTTCACCTACTGTAGGAGCTTGGAAAAACAAATTTCAATTGCAACAGAACAAGATTCAATTGAAGCATTATCAGGATGTTATGAGGGATGGAGTGATATACCCACTCATGGAGTTTTTGCAAGCTAGAGAAAAGGCTTATTCCACGAAATTGGTTGGTCTATGATGGAGCAAACGACACGCATTTCCAATTATTAATACATGGGCAACTATATAGTAGGAGAAGAAGGACTTGGAAAAATATTGTTTATGGATGATGGTACAATTCTATATAAATTTGTATTAGATAATAATATTGATTAGAATTTTCAATTGGGATCTTGACATATAGGAGGCCAACCCATGCTTCTTGGTAAATGGAAACCGGGGATTGCATTTGACAGGGATTGTATTGAGGCATTTCCTATCTTGTTCAATTTTCATAATATGCCATTAAAGATATGGATAGTAGAATATTTGAGCTTTTTAGCTAGCTCTTTGGGCAAACCTTTGTGTATGGACGCTCAAACGTCCAACATGGGGAGAATTGGTACGCAAAAATTTGTGTTGAGATTAACTGAAATTCAAGTCTCCCAGACTGTTGATCAATGATGAAGTTATGTGCAAGTGGTGAGTTAGTCCCAATTGAAATTCAGGTCTCTCATCTATGGCGATCTAACAACTTAACAAAAAAAGTGGGTGCCTAGTGGGAAAGTTTTTAAAACATAATGGTAAGAACTTTTGGGGTTTGAAAGTAGTGTAGTGGACATTGAGACTCATCGAAGCTCTATAGCTCCTGAGGAGATTATTGAGAACACAGAGATGTGGGGAGAGTTACATGGAGTAGCTCCTGGAACTGCTAGTGGGATGCCAGATTGCACAAGCTTTGTAATTGAAAACACCTCCCTAAACCGAATTGAAAGCAGTTAAGGAAATAAGCAACCAGGGGAGCAATTGGAGGGTGCTCAAATTTAATTGAAAAACCAACCCGAGTCTGCACTCACATAGCAGACACAACTGATCCAGCAAGATAGTTGTGGAATAGAAGAGGTAGCAGTTACTCCCTCTAATTCCAAAAGAAGTTCGTCTAGGAGGAAAGTCAAACAAAATGGGTTATCCCCTTAGATGACTATCTTAGTATGGAATGCTAAAGAGTTGAATGATCCTCTAAAATAATCCATGGTGAAGGAGTTGGTGTGGGACAAGAGACCTATGTTGATAGGCTTACTTGAAACCAAAATAAAAGCTTCTCATGTCCAATTAGGACTAACGTTTTTTGGGTGCATATTGGAAGCAAACCACCAATCACTTACATCATTACAATGGTCGCATTATATGTTTATAAAACTCAGCACGCCTTGAGGTGAAAGCAAACAATTGAAGTGATCAGTTCATTAATCTCTACTGTCAACTTGAGGTAACTCTCCTACCTTTAAAGTCACCCTTATATATGATTCAAAATTTTCTTTTCAGAGGGTGAAATTATGGACTATTATGCAACATATGCAAAGTGGTATGCAACTTAGATAGCAGCTGGAGATTTCAACTGCTCTCTAAATTTAAGTGAAATTGAAGGTGGCACTCGATATAAACTAGGAGCCAGTAGAGAGTTAAACCAATTCTTTCAGTTGGTCAATTTGGCATATTTGAGAGCAATTGGAAGGGTGTTCACTTGGACAAATAAACAACAAGGAGATATGTTGATCCGTAAGAAATTAGATAGGGCCATTGTGAACCGAGATGGCAATGTGAATTCCCACAAGCATCTGTTTGCTTTGGAGACAATATCTTCTCTAATCATTCATGCATCCTTATCTAACACATGGTTGAACCGATCAAACTTAGAGCTGCATTCAGATTTTTTAATGGGGTTACAAAAATAGAAGGCTTTATGGAGCTTATCAGCAACTACTTGAACAATGAAGTATAGTGCCTTAAGCTATTTAAATTGATGCAGAAGCTTAAATTGGTAAAACATGCCATCAAACATTCTCAACTTTGAGAGACTTGGTTTACCCATACATTAAGCATCAGGTGGGGGATGGAACAACTATATGGCTATGGTATGATAATTGGGCTTCTTATAGCCCATTTATCCAAAGAACAGAAATATCACACTTTAAAAATAGAATACTAATCACTGCTAGAGTCTCTTCACTCATCCAAAATGGAGATTGGGGTGGCAATTTTAGAGGATTTACATTACTTATAGATTACTTGCCTACTCTTCCTACTAAACTAGGAGAAGATATCATCACTTGGATCCTAAATCCTAAAAGTACACTTCTTAACAACTCTTGTCATAAGCTCCTTGTAAGCACTACTGCGCATGACCTGGTTTTGATATTATATGGAAACAACTCTTAAATCCAAAGGCTTCAGTCTTTTCTTGGTTAGTCATTAAAAATAGACTTCATACCAAGGATAGATGATTTGGGGTATATGATCCCATTTGTGTTCTATATAAAGGAGAGCAGGAATCACTTTTTTTTTAATGTAGCTACACAAAAGCTATCTGGAGTAGGATGCTGTATATGCTACAAGTACCAGGATATACCTTTTAATGGCGAGAGACCATCAATATGATCATAGCTATAATTAAGCCAGGAGTACCAAATGGACTAATTAAAACAACCTTTATTACCACCATATACTCCATATGGAGGGAACGTAATAGGAGATTGTACAATGGACTTGCGGAAGACAAATATAAGATAGCCGAAAACATTGTCAATTGGGTTCGAGTAGCTTTCGTAGTCAACAACAGACAAAGCTCACTTAGCTATGATTTGAAGACTACCTGGATGATGTAATTCTATATCTTTTTCTTTACTCTTCTTTAATATTCTATTGTAACCTCAAATCGGACTCGATTATAGTATGCTAATGAATTTCATCGGATAGTCAAGCTACCCTTGTCCTGTCTAAGACCTTCTTTTATGGGCATGGATAAAGAAAGAACCAAAATTGATTCGTCTTTCTAATGTCCCAAAGGCAAACGGATCAACACTTTCATGCACGAGCATCCACATCCATCCAAATATAATGTTGTGTTGTAGGTTTTGCAGTTATCAATACAATTTCTTTTATTAAAAAAAACTCTGAACCAATTTAATCAATTTAAGAGGATTAAATATGTTTTAAACTTCTAAAACCAAGCAAGCTCAACATATTTTGCGAAAAGTTTCTTTGAACTAGATATAGAAAATTAATTAGCTTATATCATTTTATATAAATATATAGTTTTAATCAAGAATATGTCAAATCTTATTATAAAAGCTAAATTTCGTTATTCTGCAGTTTCAAATTGAAAGTTTACTTTCAGTCACAAAATTTATTATTTTATGGGGTGATTAATTTTATAATCTTTGATAGTAGATAAATAAAATGCAAAGCTTCTCTAGAAAGGCAAAAGTTTGGGCACCCTTGCACATTGTCAATAGGTTGCATTCTTAACGTCTTCTATTTCTCGTATTATTAATTGACTTTTTATCCTTTTATTATTAGTTTTAATGACATATACGCTTCTGGTTATAACCATAACTAAATAAAACCTCATTCCTCGTAACAGAAAAATGACATTTATCAAATTTACAGTTTATTTAATTCTTTTAATACCTAAAATTAGATGGTTTATATGTGTTGAATGTCAACCTTATTTAACACAATATTTTTATTTCTTAAAATTTATTTAATTTATTATCATCAAATTTTAAAAACAATAAAATTTACATTATTAAGTAATTATCAATTATATAAATATAATTTTAGTTTGTCTTTCTTTCTCATTTACATCATTCCACCAATTTGATCTCTCGTATGGACCTATTATATTCTTGTGTCAAAAACTGCAAGAAAAGGATTTAGAAATTTATTAAAAGTATATTAAATAATATAGAGCAATAATTATAATTGGAACATAGACATGAACTAAAGAGAAAATAAGAAGATGAATATATATATATATATATGCAAATATAAAAATAACTACATTTCAAATGGAAAATAGTTAAAAGAAATATTTAAAAAAGAATTATCTTGTAATCTTATATAAAAAGAAATATAAAAAAACTTTAATGTTGATAATTACTAATTAATCATTAGTTTGTAACAATAATATTTATCAATTTACAATAGTTAATGAAAAAGTTTGACTAAAATATTAAAGGACTTAAAATATAAGTGTGTATTCAATTAAAATTTTTGTTATATTAAATTTTACTGAAATTACAACCTTTATATGATTAAATCTTTAAAAAAATATCCATAATTATTAATTTTATTTTAAAATTCAATTAAGTATATCATTGTCCATTATATTTAGTAATTTAAAATTTTTAATAATTATCCTTGCTTTTATACATATTAAATAATAAATATATATCTATTAAATAGTATACCATTTAATTAACCTAATCTTTAGAACAATTTCATTTGTTTTCTCTTGTTACAAAGTAATTAACATGTAAAAGATGGAGTTAAAATGTTAATTGATACCAACCTAGGTCTAGGGAGTAGATGTCTACAACGAGGAAAGAGATAGAGATTAATTTTGCAGATCGGAAATTAAAACAAAAAATGGAATCTGAAACGAAAGTAACCGTCCACAATCATCATCATTGACAAGCAGTTCTAATTTTCTTCACAGAAAAGAAGAAGCAAATGAAGGTCACATACACACTTGACAACTTCGTCACACATTATGTGTTATATATACGCTGGTACAGTACGTAAAGAAAGGTTTGACTTCTTGCTCTTATTTAGATATGCATCACAGAAAAGCTAGAAATAATAATGAAGCCAATGTAAAACCTAACATTAAAACTTCGTATTTCTAAGACCTAAGTGGTTTTGTACAACACTACACCTCAGTTCCACTATAAGCAATAAGTCTGCGATTCACTTGTGTGCGTAAGTGGAATCATAGTAATTAATCGCCACTTTTCTGGTAACCTTCTTAGGAACTACTTAAAAAAAAGGGTTTGATGCAAGGCCAAAGTTTTCCAAAGAACCTGGTTCTTTGTCCTTTAACTAAAGAAGCCGATCCACCTTATTCCTTCCATTATTCTTCTCTTTTCCTTTGCCAAAATCTGGATTTCCCATTAATAAAATTATACTGACTATAATAACACGTACCGCAACGAATGAGTCCTGTCCTTTATTATTTTCTCTGGAGCTTTCCTTTGCTTGTATCCGCAGCTAATCGAATTAACGAAGACCCGTCACCTTGAGCAACCAAATCTCGAATTAACTGAGGTGGGCTTTCTCTATTATTAGTCCCATGATTGTAAGAGATCAAAGCTGGAGTACTAGTGCTGTAATAGTGATGAACAAAGGCTGTCTGCTTATTTCTATTACTATCATTCAATTTTTGGTCAGGGGAATCCTTAATACTTGAACCGCATTGTCTAGGTTGAGTTTGATAGAAAACCTTTGAAACTACGAACTCTCCATCTCTCTCTTCTTCATTGTTTCCAAGATGGTATTGGTGCATCACCCAGTTGGTCTTCTCAGGTTTTCTTTGCCTGCCGTAATTGGTGTATAGGACCAAAATCTTTTTGTATCCTTTAACTGTCCCGCCATTAAAGACTGGCCTAGTCTTGCCTGTCTTGTGCCATCTGGTCTCATTTCCATCCTCATCTGTATGCACCTTTCTGCGCTTGCGAGTTCCGGTGGTGTACGCCTTTGATGGTCGATGAAAGAAGTGGCGGATTTGTCCATCGTTGCTTACTCCTACATATATGGATATAGTAAGATTGTTAATGGAAGAACTTTCTGTAGTTGTAGTCATTGTGATGAGACTTAAATATTTGTCAACGTAAATGCATATACTATATAGGCATAACACGAGAGAACTACTCAACATGCATGGACTTGTTTAAGCAAGGAGACAGTTAGACCAAGTTAATTGAAACGATTTGTGACTTGTAAGACTAAATGAAACAGTTATATTAAACTCAAGATTTCAGAGTCAGAAGTTAGAATACATTTTAAAATACAATTGCCTAAAAATGACTACCATAAAGCTATATGAATGTCAAATAACAATTTATGAATTATCATTAGGTTGTGCTATTATTTTGATTTTAATGCATGCATGATAAATATGTGATCTCAATCTTAATTAGGCTTATTGGTTCATTGAAAATGATGCATGCACTTGAATTTGAACCTTAGTAAAGGATTGAACATCGTCTAAGCTCTTTGGTGTTGATTAATCAAGCGACCACTATTACAGTCTCAAAGCTGCTACTTAATTAATTAAAACTTTGAATGTTACAAACAATGATGTTAAAGATGCTCATAATTAGTTTGAGCTGCCTTTTGGTAATGTGAATCTTCATGCTTCACCAGCAATTATGAAACTCCAAATCCAAATGCCCTTGGAAGCTCCATCTTCACGAGTCCACGTTAGAGACACGGGTAACAACAAACCAGAAATTGGATGACCACCCAACGTTAGCTTTGCCATAATTTCAAAATTAAAGGACGTACCATGGATTGAGAGAACACAAGTGTTGGGCTCTATCAAGTTGATAATGGATGCAACAAAATGAACGTCTGCATCCTCATGCCAACTAAGGGCTTGATTGCATATAAATGGAAACAAATCCCAAAACGCTGTGATTTTGCGACACTTAACATTGTGCCAACGGAATGTATAGATGTTTAATCGTAACATCCCCAAACTAATTGGTTAAGATAGACACAGAACACCCACCTGCGGACTTTATGTTTCTTGCCATTACAAGTCATCAGCCAACAAAGACTAATCGCCGGACAAAACAAACTCACTGTTGAATATAAGAGAGCTAAAGAGTTTAGAAACCGAAAATAAGAATGTCTACAGTTGAAACTAAACCAATTGGTTGCATATCAAACTATCACCAGCATCTAATTAACCAGGCAATCACACTGGTCAATTATTAGCACATAGCCAATTATTAGGAAAATTGCAGGTTTAGTTATTTAACAATGCATCTAAACGTTTCCAACGATGGAAACATACATGTAAAACACCCAGTAATTAAGGACAGAATTCAAACCTGGTAGCTTCTCTGGATGAGTATAGCAAATTCCATTCTCGCCCTCTATTGTTGGGATGAATTCATCAATCAGTGGGTGAATTTTCCGCGTATCCGAGATTATCTTAGCTTCTAAATGTTCAAGTATTTCCTGATCACTGGGATCGAACTTCACACCTGCTGGTAATCCAGGTAGGTCATGTATAGCAGTCTGTGATATAAGTTTGTCCAACAACGAAAACCAAAAAAGGTTAAAGACGAAGTAACAGATGAAAACAAGAATCAGAATTTGACAGAAAGAAAAGGATAATATTGCTTAGTAAGTTCAAAGAAAATATTTTTAAAGTCGAGATGTGAATATATACCTGATCCTGGAATGGGATATTATGGCCGCAAGAAGGGCATGTAATGCTCCGAGTTTCATCTGATTTGGAGTCAAGAACAGTGTTTTCTTGCGAATCAGCTGTGACCAACTGAATGGCTCTTTCGTCAACGGAATTATTATTGCACCATGTCATATCTCTGCTTCAGTTCTTATGCCCATAACACTCTTCTGCTCCTGTCTAGTCTTCTGCAAGCTGTCTATGACACCCAGAAGCCAAAATGAAAAGAAAAGAAAAGAAGATTGAGCAAAAGCAAGAATAGTTACTTTAAAAAGATATCACGTTTTGTGCGTTAAAACACCCAATACCTACTTCCGGTATCTTGAAGTTAGGCAAAGGAATTTTGTTCTTTTACACCTTTTCTTGCTTCTGGTACTCTGAATAAATTTGTATTATACTACAACTCCCAGGTATTGGCGATACCTGCACAAACACACAACACACACACACAAAGAAAGAAAGAGAGAGAGATAGAGAAGAGAATGAGACGTCTAGACATAAAAATATATATGGGTTGCTTGGACTTCAAGTTTTGGTTTTGATAATGTATAACGCTTGCATCAGAGAATAAATGCAATCTTCTAAATTCTGATTTTGCCTTTCCGGGGTTTAATTTAGTAATACAGAGGCCTAATTAGGAAAGTTATTTAAAAACAAAGTACAATGTAAGTTTACGTAGAGTGGGGATTGGGCAACCAGCCGATTCTCTTCTTGGACATTTCACCTCTTTAGAGTGAGAAATAGTTAATAGTTTTAGGTCTATTGTCAACCTGGAGTGTTTCTAAAGATATATATGTACAAATCGCAAGTATGTAAGACGAAAACAACAAATGGGGTATTGATGTATGTACTACATGACTATAAGTTGCACCAAACTCCATATCCCATCTGGAATTTGGTATTTTCTACCTAGCTACTAATCCATTTCTTCAAGTCGACTTCTCATGTGAAGCAAGGTATCCCACTCTTTACACTACTACTTTCTTTTACAATGGATCCATCAATGTTAGTTTGACCCATTTTCTAGGGTTTTTGGAATAAAACAACTTATAATTGATTGCCTCAATTCAACAAATGAATTTCCACACGAAACCATCCATCAATTGATCATCTGAAATTATAAGTTATCAAGTCCTATCACTTGAAGTTCTTTTCAATTGAACTAAATATAAATATGTATATATATATATATATATAATATCCACTTAGATTATCACCTATTCGTCATGTATGTCACGTTCTCATATTTTCTTGGCATTGTGATATATATACTTTAATCCTTTTTCAGCTCATTAAACCCACGATAGTAACCAAGAAAGAGTTGTTTTGATGTTGCTGTAATTATGTGTCACTCTCGATAGTATTTTAAAGTTGACAAGCCTACATCCTTTTTTATATGCTTCTGAACATCAAGTTAGTAAAACGTCTTCCAGAAAAGATGTTTAATATTCATCAGAGTATACTTTTTTTCTTCTTAAGATTTGCCACCTTATATAAACATCTTATAGGGTAGAATCACGCTATAATTCAATCAGAGGGTTTGGATGTCATCTTTATCATAATCCAAATCATCTGTTTTGTCCCTAATTCAAACCAAAATATCATATCTCTTAAAAATGTTAAGGGAATATAATTAGTTAAATTAGGATCGGCCATATGAGAATCAGTACCAAATCATGATACTTTCATAATTACTTCACCTTTTGGTTTCTCACTTCTAAAACCATAGATCAGAAATTGTTAGCTTTTTGATTCTTTTATGAGCTGCAGATGATTAAGTCTCTAATACCCTATTTTTTCCAATCAAGGAAGCCAGCTGAAACGGAAAATATGTGAGAAGGAATGAATAAACAAAGATAAATGAACATTTGAAAATATGAGAAATGATGAGAGAATAAAAATCAGAGAAGGAGCTGGAAAAACACAGACATGGGATACTGTACAACCGGAAAAGAAGCAGAGAAACAAACTTGGGAGTACAAAAATGAACATAAAAGCAAAAGACAGACATATTTTTAATTAGGGTTTTTGTTAACCTAAAATGATGTCACTTTATGGATGTACGAAGGGTCTGAGTTTCTAATCGAGCCAAGTCATGAAACTCAAGCCTAAATCTCAAATTTTTAAAAAAGTTCAAGTTTAGTTTAAAATTTGATTAACTTGAAGTAATGTTTATCATGCCTACAACACTTAGTATATTTATAGATCTATTGACAAAATTTATCAAAGATTTCTGAACTTAATTGACTTTTCACTTTGGACATCTTCAATAAATTTGACAATAGGTTAGAAAGTTGTTCCATTCTACTAACTTGACCCTCCTTCAAGTAGTAATAATAGAATCTAGGTCTATCAAAGTGACCTCTTGATTTAAGTTTTAAGAGGTGAGTTGATTAGTTTAAACCTAACATGTTGATTAAAATTGTAAACTCTACCCTTTAGACCTTTATCTTATTTTTAATGGTAATGAAATCTTGGGAGCATACAAAGCGTGTGGTGCGCTTTCGCTTAAGTTGCAAGTAATTTAATGGTCAACAACTCGTAAATAAGGTAAGATTTGTTTAAGATGAGCAACATGAGAAGAAAAAGAATATGATTGGGTACAGGCTGGCGGTTGCAGGGAAACTAAAAGAGGAGTGGGCTTAGAGGAACGGACCGGCATAAATGCTGCAGTTGTCAGGAGCCGACATGGTTTGTGGATGTAAACTGGTCGTGTGCCGGCTTCTCAAAGAAGCTACGCAACTCGGAATCTTGCGCGTCAAGCTTTAAGAAGAATTTAACTTTAACGTATAGATTAGGGTTTGTAGAGCTGGTCAAGCTGTTTCTCCATTTAGAAGTCTATAAAAACGGTACGGTAGGCCACTTCTAAGATGGAATCCTCTCCCAACAATAGTTATCACAGGTCTCATCTGTTTGTTGGTCTATATTATTATTAGTTAGAACTAAGGATGTATTTTCATGCATCCCATGATTATCTTTCTAATTGAATGTCATGCGACCAATCTATTGAATTCTTTTTTTTTTCGAAAAGACAATCGATTGAATTCTGTTATTACTAATTTAAAATTTACATGTAACTGAAATTGTCGTAACATATTTACATGTTCTCATGTCCTAAGTTAAAAGAAAATGATGAAGTCTTACATTTAAATAAAAGAAAATTTGATACTTTAACCCAAAGTTATGAATACCGTACCGGACTCGATACCGGATTGAATTCTGGAACGAAACTGTATCGGTACCGGTCAGTACCGGGTACTGTTTCGGGTAATTTTTTAAATTTATAAAATAGTCCCTAAAATTTTTAAAATTTACAAAATAGTCCATTAGTATATTGTACTGTTGTACTATATACTTTACTAGTTTACTGTTTACATCAACCATATTTTCAAAAATCTTAATAATAAATAATAATGAC
>JAOTBA010000002.1:30253934-30268475 GCA_025629845.1 Erythroxylum squamatum | reverse complement strand
CATTTAATCTAATTAATCCTACTTTAGGCTCCAACTTAATACCTTAACCAAACTTTGATTTAGTACTAACCTTAGCATAGTTCAATTCCAATTAACTGATCTAGTAAGACTTCCAAAAATTGAAAACATGCCTCAAAAATAAATAACAGGTTTGGGGTCCAACATTTGTTATGCTACCAATACCTTACCCCATAAGTATAAATTTGATCCTAGAGCATTTAAATGTATCTTTATTAGCTATGTTACTGGTCAGAAGACATTTAAATTGTATGATCTTATTACCCACAAAACATTTGTTTCCAGAGATGTTATCTTCCATAATCTATTTTTCCCTATGCTCAAGATTCTACCAAGGTTCCACCACCACTCTACTCCTCCTCCAGTAATTCCTCCCACTGACCTTTCTTCCACACTTCCTAATGACTTTTTTTTAAGTTTCCTCTAGACTCACCCATACATAATACTACAGCTCCTACAACGCCAACTAGCATACCACCTTTAGATACAATGCAAATAACTTCAATTCCAACTGTGGGTAATTCCTTTATTAGGTATGTTACTGGTCAAAAGACATTTATATTGTATGATCTTATTACCCACAAAACATTTGTTTCCATAGATGTTATCTTCCATAATCTGTTTTTCCCTATGCTCAAGATTCTACCAATGTTCCACCACCACTCTACTCCTCCAGTAATTCCTCTCACTGACCTTTCTTCCACACTTCCTAATGACTTTTTTTTAAGTTTCCTTTAGACTCACCCATACATAATACTACAGCTCCTACACCACCAACTAGCATACCACCTTTAGATACAATGCAAATAACTTCAATTCCAACTGAAGCACCAATATTGATTTCTGCTTAAGATATTTATCAAGCTTCCTTACCTCCCTTTCATAATCGAAAAAGTACAAGAGTCAAATATCCTTCTTTAAGATTAAAGGATTTTGTCTCAAATGTAAATGCTTCTACCTGTGACTTCACCTCTACTTGGATCTTTCTTAGCTCAGTTACCTACCTCAAGTATGTCCTATACTCCTCCCTCTTTTCCATTCATTCAACCACCTCATACTTGAATTTTATGGCAAATATATCTACTGTTCATGAACGTTGGAGCTACAATCAAGCTACATTGGATGAAAATTGGGTTAAGGACATGCAACAGGAGATTGATGCATTAGAACAAAATAACACGTGGCAGCTTACTTCTTTGCCTCCTAATGAGAAAGCTATAGGTTCTAAATGGGTTTATAAAGTTAAACTTAAACCTGATAGTAGTGTGGATCAGTATAAGGCGAAATTGGTAGCTAAAAGGTACAATGAAGTCAAAAGTCATGATTATGTCGATAGTTTTTCTCCTGTTGCTAAACTCGTTACTATATGTTTATTTCTTGTTATTGTTTCTGCTAATTCATGGCCTTTGCATCAAATTGATATAAATAATGCTTTTCTCCATGGTTCTCTTAACGAAAAAGTATTCATGTTGCCTCCTGAGGGATATACCAAAGTTGGTCCATATCAAGTTTGCATGCTTGTTAAGTCTCTTTATGGACTTAAATAGGCTTCTAGACAATGGAACTTGGAATTTTCTGCTAAACTTTAGTAATTTGGTTTTATTTAATCTAAACATGACCATTGCTTATTCGTCATAACTTATAAGGCTTCTTTCTTAGCTCTCATCATCTATGTAGATGATGTGTTAATCACAAGACCTAATGAAGCAGCCATTCAAGATGTCAAGCAATTTTTACATGCTGCCTTTACTGTCAAAGACCTTGGTTCTCCAAGATACTTTCTTAGTCTTGAGATAACTCGATCCTCTGATGGCATCTATCTTAATCAAAGGAACTATATCTTTGATATTTTGCAAGACATTGGTTTACAAGGCACCAAGTCTGCTACTATCCCCCTCCCTGCCAACACTCCGCTTCAGTCTATGACAGATTCTCCTTATTTGGATGCAGGTCAATATTGCTCGTTAATCCGTCTTCTTTATCTTAATCTTTCCTAACCAGATTTCTCTTTTTTCGTTCAACAATTAAGTCAATTCATGAATTCTCCACAAACATCTCATTAGGATGCTAATATCCATGTTCTTCGTTATCTCAAAGGATGCCCAGCTAAAGATTTGTTTTTTTCCTTCTAATTCCAGCTTTACTCTTTCCAACTATTGTGATGCTGATTGGACTACTTATATATCTACTCGTAAATCTATTATAGGTTATTATATTTTTCTAGGTTCATCACTTGTCTCATGGAAAATTAAGAAGCAAGTTATGATTTCACGTTCCTTTGAGCAGAGTACTGTAGCATGGTTACTACAGTTTGTGAGCTCTAATGGCTGACTTATCCACTGCAGGATTTTTCACATTTTTCCAACTCTACTGATTCCTTTATACTGTGACAATCAAGTTTATTGATATTGCTACTAATCCCGTGTTTCTTGAATGGATGAAACACTTGGATATTGATTGTCTTCTTGTTCAGGACAAAGTTACACAAGGTTTTATTCAACCAACTCATATTCAGTCTGTTAGCTCAAGGTTTATGATTAACGATTTTAATGATAAATGTATAATATTTCAAAATTCTAATTGAATTTATTTTCTTATATAGGCAACAATATAATTCTTAAAAGGAAATAAAATTATAGAATAATTGCTTTATTTTCTGCTACAATCTTCTTTATAAACTTACCTTTTTAGAAATGATTCCTTGACATCCGGAAGGATCGTATTAATTTGAATAATCAGCTCTGGAAGCCTTGACAAAATGTTCTTTTAAACGTCTAATATCAAAGATTTTAACAGAGATGATTTCGAAGATTAAGCAACGGCTAGTTGAAGAAATTGTCTACTTAAAGAAGAACCACTACATTTGCGAGAAACATATAAGACTTGTGAAATATCTTAGAACATCAATATTCTTGAAAGTTATATCAAACTCTTTGTATTTTAGAAAGTGATATCACTCTATTAAGAGATAATTCCGAATAACATAACAAGATAACATATTATCAAATTCTCCCACACTGGACTCATGCTTATCCTCAAGCATACATCAATTAACTTTATAAAAACCTCTCATCTCCTTTCATGTTATCTAGAAATATCTTAAATTAATTCACATTAAAGGTTTAAGATAAATAATAATCGACAAAGCATCTCATCAATTCCATCAAAATCAAATGAACAAGACTTGACACCTTCTCAAGGATTTCACTCTATACACTCAAAGTGTTTAGGGTTCATTAAGCTCTCAAATCAAAACATAGCGAAGTATTTCCATAAGCTTGCTCAAGAATTATGTCTCCACCACTAAGAAAACGATGTTAATATATAGATCAAAGGGGCTTAATAAGGGTTGTAACTTGGCTTAGGTAAGCTATGACACAATAAAAAAGCTTTTTGGCTTGATCCATTGGCAATAGTCCTTCATAAAAGTACTAAATAAAAATTTGGTCAGGAATTTGATGATGTAGGCAGCTGACACGTACTACTTAAGCCTTTCTCAATATTCATATAATATTTCTCCAGTAATTTGTCTTATCCCACATATCTCCTTTTTTATATTCGCTACTTGTGATGTTGGAAAGAACTTCTCTAGAAACATTCTTTTCATCTCATTCCATGTTGTCACTAAGCCAGTGGGGAGACAATATAGCCAATTCTTTACGTCATATTTCAATGAGAATGGAAAGGCTTGAAGATTAATTTTTTCTTCTATCATCCCTTATGGCTTCATTCTAGAGCAGACGATATGAAATTTCTTTAGGTGTTTATAGGGATCTTCACCTGCAAGACCATAAAAAATAGGGAGTAAGTGAATCAAACCAGATTTCAATTCAAAATCTACCTCAACAACTTGAAATTGTATGCATAAGGGTTATTGATTTAAATTTGATGTCGGTGACTCCCTCAATGTTCTAGTGTTAAGATTTTCCATATATTCTTCCACTTTGAAAATTAGAGTTTTCACCAATTGTTAGATTTATTTCAATTTTCACTTCTGGAGGTGAATGATCATTTTCTTGCTTAGTTTCTTTTCTTAAATGAAACATTGTCTTCTCAATTTTTAGATTATTTTGTAATTTACCTGTCTGAGAAGCACGATTCATACAAGACAAGAGGTTAGCAGTAATTATAAAATAATGTAAGAAGCTAAGAAGCTAAATTAGCTCCTAAAATATAACGTTAAATTTTGATCGAGTTGTCGAAGCCTCCAAAATTAATTCCATTTTTTCAAACTTCTTATACTAGTTGTGGAACCAAGTCAAATTCTAAGAGAACTAAATACTAGCTTCTTAATTTCAAATAATAAAATAAAGCGGGGTATTTTTGATGAATTAATTAATTAAATAAAATTAACAAAAAATCAAATTAACTTAATTGAATATAAAAGTGAGAAATTCAAGAATACAAGAATACTAAACTCTGATTTAAGGGAAAGATCTCATCTAATTGTAACTTTGATCGTTGGCCTAAAAAGAATATCTGTCACAATTCAAGCAATTAGTCGTAAACATATTAGGATAGTCATAATAAGTCTTAAATTTTCTTAAATTAATTGGTTCAAACCTAGCATCCAAACCAAAACTTACAATCCGTTGACTGGGTGTGATAGTGTTCCATATCAAATAAATGATAGCAATAAGATTAGTGAAAAAGACTAAACCCTAAATTAAATAATTGAGATAGCTATAACTATTATGCTATATAATGTTTAATTTTACTTCAATCATGTCTCATAAAATCATAATAATATAAATTGGATATAACAACTATCTATTTATTTTTATTAATATTAATTTCATACATTTCTTATATAAATAATAACTATAATTAATAATTCATGGTTTAATTCTCATATAGATATAAAACTAAGAATAATACAAATATTATAATTTACATCATATAATAGAGAATAATTACATCAAAACATCATATAGAAAGAATAATATAAATTTATAAGTATTATAACAAGAGCTCATGTCGATTGAGGAACACATCAAAATAAAAGTGAAATATGAAACAAAACATTTACAATTAAAATTTTTATATTTATACTGTATATATAGAACTTATCATGTAATCAAATACTAGTGAAATTAAAAGAAAAGAGAAAAATGAAAAAAATTAGAACTTCATTCAATGACATATCTGCTCAAAGCACATTGGTTTCAATTTTTGTTTAGTACAAAATTCTTATCATTTAGAGGAGTCTCATTGTTACCATCATTCATACGCTTTACACCAAATGACATATTAATGATTTCTTATCCAAGATTATCTTCTAAGTCACTCTCATTTGTGAAACTTGTTTTCTCAAAAAATTAATCCGTTAAAAGATCGATGTGGTCAAGGCAAATTAGATCAATAAAATTACTTGTTCTATTAAGAGTCCTTGTAAACAAATAAAATTAAATTATTAAAAAATTATAATAAATTATATTCAATGTAATAATGATAATAATATACCTTTCTCGAAGCTTAAAGTTGTATCAAACAAATACCAAATCATTTAATCTTTTTTTATATTTTAGAATGAATGAAGTCAAATACGCCCCACATTGGCTCGAAATTTGAATTACAAACGTTTGCAATTCCTAGACACTACTTCCAAATTAGTCCCTCCAAGTAACTGTAAGACAATAAAAGTATTCTTATAAAGAAAATAAAGTCATGATTAATTTTAAAAATGTAACAGAAGTGAAGAAATATATAATTGGGTTAAGTTTATCTCTTTGACAAATTACATTAGGCATCACAAAATAATCGCGTGCATCTTTGTATACCTTTATTTTTGAGCTAAGGAGATTATGCATCATCTTATGTGAAATAATTATTGTAATAGTTAATAACATTTTTCTATTAACTTTAGCTTTCTTTATAAAATCTAGTCCAAGATAGACACTAGGATTCAAAAATGCCCCAATAGTAAATAATGGAGAGTGATGTTGTCTTTCTCATCTTTCATTGATGACTACAAAATGAGATATATATAAGGAAGGCCTATTTTTCATAATGGCCTTGATTGTTTCCTTGACTCTCTCCATGGAATCAAAAATGTAACTTATTGTTGCCTTCTTATCACTATCATTCATACGAAGTATTCTCACCAAAACTCATAATATCGGAAGAAAAATTGAATTGAGACCAAAATTTATGATCTTTAAATATAGTTTGAGGAACCTTCATTTTAGCATTAGACCTGATATGTTGAGATGCAACCTACTTATCACTTGTAAACCATTATCTCAGCTTAAATCTTTACTAGAACAAAACACTTGGTAGGATGACACAAATTTCTACCATTAATGAAATCTTTTCTTATTAAATTCATAACCTATGCACAATTATAGACAAAATTAGTCACTTTTTTATTTTCTACACAGTTTCAGCAATGTTAGGAAAACATCTAATATGTCATGTATTTTTTAACATTAAGTCAATGCAATGTGCAACAACACAAGGAGTCTAATAAAAATAATTATACCTGCTTTGAAATCTTTTATCAACTACTTTATAAACAACATCATTGTCAATGATGAACTGTATAATGATTTAGGCTCAACTTCATTTATAATTTCATTAGTTATCTTAAACTGAGTATCAAAATTTCTTATAAGGCCAAATGCATTAATGAACTTTAAAAATATTGTTCATTTAGTATAATAAACTAAAAAAATTAATAATAGGCTCATGTCTTCTATTTGTCCAACCATAGGACATGATAAAACACCTGTGAGTTACCTAAGTCATTCTTCTTTCGTTCAAATGTTTTTTTATTTTACAAATAGAGATGCCTAGAAAATTATTTTGTAGTCATCAATTAAAGAAAATTTAAGTCCTAGATCATAAGAAGTAATAACATCTACCATGTACTGGTAATAAGACTGAGTAGTATTGAATGATATATATGTGTCACACCACCATCTATGGATTTCCATGTCCATATTATGATCTGCTTCTTTAGATTGTAAGGCACTATAAATTGAAGGTTGAGAACTAAGAGTTGTTTATGTAGTAAAAAAGTTAGACATATGTCTTTCTTCTCTTACTCACACAAGTTACATCAATTCCTTCTTGTGAGGTAAGAATACTACCTTTAATATTGTCAGTATTATCCTGATCACTGTAAAAAGAGCTTCCATTATCAATTTCGTACTTCAATATTTAGCTTCTTTTTCTCTCATTATGATACTCTTCGAGCTAAGTTTTCATGTGCTATTTCACATCATGACTAACTTTGTCATAAGGATCAATACCACTTTTGATCTCAGTTAAATGTTTCTTTAATCTAGTAATTCTCCTACCTTTTAAATGTTTATTGTCATACAAACAAATAGAATGGTTCTTTATACTAAAAATCAATCTAGTATAAGCCAATATGGATCATTGAATCTTCCTAAAGAGATTAAATTATCAAGAGTATTTAACTTTCCTCAATTGATCTATAAAAATAAAAATTAAATTTATCAAAATTAAATTTATAAACTCATGTCAAAATTAAGTGTTTTCCAACTTAGTTTCATTATCAGTTGCAATATGTACAATGCAAGGAAATTTATTAATTGCAAATATGAAATGATCATTAAGTTGGAATTGAATATGTAAAATTTCATTTAAAACATATGACGTCTAAACTTTTTTTTACTAGGTTAGCATTTTTCTCTGAGTAACATTCTTATCATTACATGTTTAAGCTTGAGAAAAATAAATTTACAGAAGAACTTAAATAAGTAATTTAAACCTCATTAGATCATTTACACAAACAAATGACAATTTATTAAATTTTATAATTAACTATTTCATAAACAAATGAAGACATGATTGTGGCATATGTCACATCCTAATTAGTGATCGTGACCTAGAATTAAAGACATAGATGGATTTAAATTTTTTCTATGAACTTAAATGTGAAACTCCTAAGTAATCATAAGCTATAAACTCTAAATTATTGTTATTGACATAATTAATAAGATGATCTACAAATTTTGACTAATAAGGCTATTAAAATAGAACTAAGGAGTATTATTATATATTTGTTGGACATAATTTATAATATTGTCGAATATCCTGCTTTTAAGGTGTTCCATCTGCTAGAACACTCTTCCTTTTTCCATAAAATAAACCCTAAAAAAATTCATTTCCTTTATTTCAGTGATTGTAGTTTATACCCTTTCCGTGATCTTTCTAGTCGTTTGTGTGCACGCCTCAAGCTTCAAGTTAAGCTCCAAATAGAGGGTATGGAGTCGACCTATATGCTTTCTACTTAAACCTAAAATCATAAACTTTAACTCTTGTAAGCGCCTTTAGCTGTCCAACCAAAAGGTAGGGATTGTAGCTAGGCGAATGAATTGCCTTTGTCCTTGAGAATGAGAGTAGAGTCAGGGTCTAAGGTCGTTTATGGGTATGCCCTTATCTTCAGATTTCGTTATGCCTTCTTGTTCTAAGCCTTGAAGTCTTCTATACTAGGTGGGTTCATCCTTTGACTCACTCCCTCCGTCTTGTATTCGGTCTTCTCTTTATAGCCCTCGAAGCGTTCAATTCATTAAATACTATTACTTACTTGAAGAAGGAATTTCCCATTATAATAAAAAAAATGCATAACTTAAGTCTTGAAAATATATTAGCATAAGGCACAAGCAATTTCCCATGTTAATAAAAACTACAGCAACTATCTAAATGTCAAATAACATTAGTACAGTCCACTTAAAGAGTCAATTTTAATTGTTTGTTTATTGATGACTTTTTGTTATTCTTTGATGAATTTAGGTGAGATTTGTGAAATTCACATTTAGTTATGGCTGAGACTATTTGAAAAGCTAATTTTCTAGATAAATTACACTAAAGAAGAGCTTGGCCTTCTTGGTTTTACTTCTGAAAGTTCTAATATTTTTAGGTACATTTATGGCAATATTAAAAGGAAAGAGTTTTTCTTTTATTAGATTTTTCAAGTATGGTCAGACCAAATTAGGCTTCAAGTTTGGGTTCAAATCGAATTATTTAGGTTTAATCAAGTTTTAAACCACCCTAAAAATTGATCGAGTTCAAACTCGAGTTGTATGATCTAAGTTCGATCAGGCTCGAGTTTAGCCTAGAGTGAATAAAAGTTTTAAGTCAAATCCAATATGTTGTTAACCTTATGCATAATAATCTTTTGTTAGTTTTTGTGCTAAAATGATAATATCGCATTACAAAGGACATTTACAAAGTTGAGGGAATTCTACAAGTTTTTTTTGTTATAATACTTTTCTTTCTTTGACTTGTTAGTTTAAAAGCTATTAATTGGATTTATAATATTAGCAATTTATGGTTTTGGAATATGACCCTTCAAATTTTCAAAGTTGCATCCTTTTTTTTCTTGAAAATAAGTTTGTTAATTAGGAACCAAATCTTCTGTCCCATTTATTCAGTACCTATTCTGTCCCACTTATCCACAGTCATAAATTTCAATGAGTCTCAATAAAAACTAATGGCTGTGAATGAGTAGGACAAAATAGGTAGTGGATAAATGAGACAAAAAATTTGGAGGCTGTTGATCATTATAAGGATAGAGTAACAAATTCATTGAAACCCTAAATTGAAAGCTAGCTTGTAATGATAAGTTAGGTCATGATAGACTTGTGTCAAGCAGAACTTAGGCACATGTGCCTGATTTTTATAGGCTCAAGCCATGGTCCAAAAAGCCCAAATCTACTGAATTTCAATTAAAAATTTGTATTCAAATCAAGTTCCCTAAGTTCAAAATTCGATTTTTTTTACTAAAACCAAAATCACATTGAAACTTTGACAAAAAAAAAAAATCACATTGAAACTCGATCAAGACCGAACCTTTTTGCCTAAGTATCTTTGCAGCCAGCAATTCCAGGTTGGAGACAGAGTCAGGTTTAAAACAGGCCTCAGTTAGTAGCTTTAAATTCTCTAGTATTTTAGCAGTGGCCTCCGACTTGCAATTAAAGAATATCAAACCATAGACAAGGACTTCTCCAGACTTTGGAGACGAAAATAATCAAATATAAACCACTTTACATTGTATGAAAACAGCTCTTATAACTCAAAAGCTCTTCTCCAATTCTTTCTTTTTTGTTTCGACTTTTCATGATATAAGCCTTTAAAGTTGAAAAACTATTCACTTTCCTGTGTATAGCAAGTAAATAAATTTTGCAAATACATGACAAAGAGCAAGCTTAAGAGCACGAAAATTGGCCTGCACTGCTTTGCAGGAAAACTTTACTTGACATGCGATTATCAAGCTACAGTTCCTAGTTCGGAGGAGTTCTCGTAGTAGTAGGGTGTCAACTTTCCGTCCTTTTTAACAGTCATAACCTGGTTCTCAGCACTAACTTCTTGCAACATTTTTACAATCCTTCTCATGGACGGTCGGTTGATTGGCAGAGGATTGGTGCAGAGGAGACCAATATTGAGGACCTTGCATATCTCTTCCTTGAAACAAGAATCGAGTTTTGGGTCACGAACATGGTCCGATCCTTTTTGATCAAATGTGGTGCACACCCACTTGACCAAGTCCTTTTCGCCAAATTCAGGGTCAACTGGCCGCCTCCCTGTTACCAATTCTAAAATAACTACACCAAAGCTGTAAATGTCGCTCTTCTCATTCACTCGCAGTGTGTATGCATACTCTACAAACGTGTACAAAAGCAAACGAGTTATTCCACGTTCATCTTCATATATAACAAAAAAAAAAGAATATATGAATTATCAATTGATTCCTGTATAGAAAGATTGATGTTCGAATTTTATGGATAACAAGTAGAAAATAAGTTTGAGAAGCAGAAGCTCAGAGCCAGTGAAGAAAGTTGGTCACTAACCTGGAGCAATATAACCACAAGACCCTGCAATCACAGACATGGATTTTGGCTTTCCCAGAGAATCAACAACCTTGGCTACGCCGAAATCAGCAATTCTTGCTCCAAAATCCGCATCCAATAAGATGTTGTTGGCCTTGACGTCTCTATGGACAATTGCAGGAACACAATCGTGATGCAAGTATGAAAGTCCCTCTGCAGCATCTGTGATGATCTTGTACCTTGTTGGCCAATCTAGCAACCCTCCCTTACTACTGTGCAACAGATCACCTAAACTACCGTTAGGCATATATTCATATACCAAGAGCTTGCAGTCTTTGGTTGTGCAGCAACACCATAGCCTAACAATGTTCTTGTGCCTAATCTTACCCAGAGTGGCAACCTCTGCCTCGAACCCATCATCCTGAACATGACCTTTCTCAATGTCGCATGCATCATTCTCCTTTTTGGCTCCTCCCCAGAGTCTTTTCACTGCAACTGCCTCTCCATTGCTGAGCACAACCTTGTAAACTTTCCCTGCCGAGCCACTTCCTATTACGTTATCTTCATCAAGATTATCTAGTATCTCATTTTCACTAAAACCCAGTTTATGGAAAGACATCAACGTCCATTTAGATTTATCTATCGCTCTAGCGTCCCTGAACTTTCTGTACTTGAAGTAGAACCACACAACACCAACAGTTAACACCAATCCGGAAAGCACAAAAGTAAATCTCAGCAACCAAGCACAACCTTTCCGTCTTGTATCATCTTTCCCGTCGCACAAGCCTTCTATATCTCCGCACAAACCAGGATTCCCCAAGAAACTCTTTTTGAACATCTCCTTAGCATAAAGAGCCGGAATTTCTCCAGATAGCTTATTATTCGACAAATTCAGCTGATTCAACTTCAAGTCCTGCAAGCTCGTAGGAATTTCTCCTGAGAAACCATTGCTTGACAAGTCAAGATAATTAAGAACAGACATCCTGCCAATTCCCTCAGGAATCTTCCCAGAAAACTCGTTGCTAGCCAAATTAAGCTCATTCATTTTCTTCAACGAGACAATCCCATCCGGTAGATTCCCGGAAAGTGAATTACCATGAAGATCTAAAGTTCCGAGCTGTCTCAGATTCACCATACTTCTAGGCAATGGTCCACTCAACATATTTTCACCCCCTGAAAACTCCAGAAGATTTTCAACAAACCCAATCTCTTCCGGTATGCTTCCACTAAACCTGTTTCTATGTACAACCAATATGGACAAATTTGCTGCACTCGCAATAGTCTTTGCAATTTGACCCGTCAAAGAATTGTTAGCAAGCTCGAGAAGGTAAACATGCGGCAGACCCCAGAAACCAACCGGCACTTCACCCGATAACTTGTTGTAACCCAACCGTACCCGGGTCAAGCTCCGACAAGCTCCTAAACTCTCCGGTATTTGACCCGAAAACGAATTATGAAGCAATAATAACTCCTCAAGCTCACCTTTTTCGCACAAACCCGCCGGAATTTCCCCAGTAAACTGATTGTTCGAAACGTCTATCCATCTCAGCGGAGAGTTTTTCCCGAGATTCTGTGGTAACTCGCCGGTGAGCCCGTTCCTAAACAGCCTGAGCTCAAACAGACCGTGCGAGTCAGCAATGCTTGCTGGTAAGTTCCCTTCAAAACGATTCTCGTAAAGATTCAAACTTTCCAAATGCAACTGACACAACTC
The DNA here is from genome assembly GCA_025629845.1 of Erythroxylum squamatum. Lineage (NCBI taxonomy): Eukaryota > Viridiplantae > Streptophyta > Magnoliopsida > Malpighiales > Erythroxylaceae > Erythroxylum > Erythroxylum squamatum. Next base: position 30,255,947 of record JAOTBA010000002.1, on the reverse strand, counting down.
GTTAGGGATCAAACCACTCAGCCTATTCATGGACACGTCTATAAGTCTCAAGGCACTCAAGTTCCCAATCCCAACGGGTAGCTCTCCGGTCAACGAGTTGTTATAGAGCTCCATCTGGACCACATTGGTCAACTCAGTGAGCGAACTCGGAATCGTACCCTTCAAGTTGTTAACAGCAAGGTCCAAGTCAGTGAGTTTCTTGAGTCTACCCAGCGAGTCGGGTATTTCACCAAGTAAGTTGCATTGAGTCAGCCATAATATTTCCAAGTTCGTTAAGTTACCGAATTCCGGCGGGATCCGACCCGGAGAAAACGGGTTATAAGAAAGGTTAAGCATTTTCAGACTTGAAATGTTGCCCAAAAACGGCGGTAGAACACCGTCAAAGAGATTAGACACAAGGGAAAGAACCTCGAGCTTCTGGAATCGACCAAATGATGCGGGAATTTCTCCGGAGAAGTTGTTTCCGGTGAGGTCGAGATACTTGAGGTTGGGGATGTCGGGGAGGGTGTCGGGGAGGGTTCCGGTGAGCAGGTTCTGGGAAAGATCGAGGTGTTGGAGGCTCCGGCAGGCGGAGATGGCGGAAGGGAGGGTGGAGTTGATGAAGTTGTCGAAGAAGGAAATGAAGGTGAGGTTGGGGAGGTTGCAGAGGATGGTGGGAAAAGGGCCGGAGAGATTGGATTCGGAGAGATCGACGGAGATGACGGTGCCGTAAATGGGGTCGCAATGTATCCCGGACCAGGAGCAGGGAGAGTCATGGTGGGCGGACCAGGAGTAAAGGGAAGAGTCGGGGTCGGAGAGGGAGAGTTTGAGTTGGTATAGGTAGTGGGCTTCTTGGTTGAGGCAAAGGGAGGGTGATGGTAAGAGAAGAATGAAGAAGAAAAGAAGCATTTTGTTTGTTGTTGAAGTTCAGTTTATTGAGTGCTTCTCCAAGTCCAAGTAGTGGAGGAGCATAAGAGTGGAAGATGTGAGTTGTGTGTGTGGAAGTGAGTGTGAAGTGAGGGGTATAAGAGGAGAGGAGGGTGAAAAGGAGATGAAAGCGTGAGAGAACCATAGATTTCTCATGCAGATCTTGTTTTTTTCTGAACTATCATTATGAATGAGCAGAAGGTGGCTCCAAAGCTTTCTCTTTTTCGAATTTGAGTACGGAATTACTAGGTTATTCGGAAAATAGATTATACATACTGCCTAATTTTACTACATGTATTAAACATGCCATGCTCGAGGAAAAGAGAGCTTGAATCATCAGCCGTGGCCTGGCTAGCAATGACCGCTGTCTCTGTCGTCTCTTTTTTACCTTTAAACTGGACACCATTATTACCCACCGGGGTGAAGAACAAGAATGCTTGCAAAATCAACTACCCTGTGAACTATATTTCTCAATGTACCCTAACTACAATCATAGATCAGTATGACGATGGTCTACCAAACCACAAGACAATGTCTAACATCGATTCATGCCTGTTTAGGTTCGATCAACTAAATATAATACAATTATGATACAATGTTTATTGGATGGGCTACAGCAATATTGTAACCACATTTCACTATTAATCAAGGTTATTCAATTAATTAGTGTAAGTATTTCAAAACAATTAAAATTCTATATGGTAAAACAAAACATCATAAAATAAAAAAGGGCACCAATACAAGCTTGATGGGACTTGAGCTGTAGCTCTATCACTGCCGTACTAGTGGCTGATCCGATTCTAGATTCTTAGACACTGTATAATATAAGACCTAAAGGTGTTTTTATGTCAGGGCGTTTGGTTCACATAAGGCAACGAGAATGGAAATAAGAATGAATATAGTGAAAAATAAGAATGGATATAATCATTATAATTATGATGGTTGGTTAAGATAATGAATGATTACCATTAGCATTAATGGTGGTTGGTTTGTTAAAAATGTTAAGAAATAAAAATTTGTAAAATTTTTGTTTTATAGCAAATTTTAAATATATTTTAAATAATTATTTTTAATTTATGCACCCTAATTATAATAACAAAATATTTA
>JAOTBA010000002.1:30184580-30214319 GCA_025629845.1 Erythroxylum squamatum | reverse complement strand
TTGTGTTAAGAAATTGAAGTGATTACGGTTAGAGGTTGGGTCTCGGTAACGGGTCCCAACATTTGTGGTATCAGAGCAAGAGTGAAAATGCTCTGGTTTAGTTTGGTTTTTCGTGAGAGGTTGGGATCCGGTAACGGTGCCCAACATAAGCAGCTTAAGCAAAGATTGACTTCTAGCCCAATTTTGGTGCTACCATCAAGTGGTGGAGGTTGAGGTATATACTAAAGCTTTAAGGGTAGGTTTGGGGTGTATTGATACAACATATGAAAGTGATAGCTTATGCCTCTCATTAGTTAACATTTCATGTGTTGAATTATCCCACCAATGATTTCGAGTTAGGGGCGATTATGCATGCTCTTAAGATTTAGAGACATTATTTGTATAGAGTGGCATTCTAAATCCTTAAATATCACAAGAGCACCAGGTGTAGACTTAGAAGGAGCTAAACTTAAGGTAGGGAAATGGATCGAGCTACTGAAGGGTCATAATTGTACTATTAATTACCATCCAAGGAAGGTTAATCAAATGGTGGATGCTTTGAGTAGGAAAAACTTAGGCGTGATGGATAGTTTGAGCAAACATAGTATGACACCATTGGTGGAGTTGAGAGCAATGGACGTGAGAATGGAGATTGATTATGTGAGTGGTTTACAGACGACATTACAGGTTCAACCAGATTTTGGACATAGGATCAGAGAGGCACAAGAACAGGATTCTTATCTAATGCAGATAAGAGAGAGTGAAACAAAATAAGGGGACTAACTTTTCAATGAGAGTAAATTAAGTGTTGGTGATTGGGGGCAAGTTTGTGTGTTTGATATAGATGGGCTAAGAAATGAGATTTTGAAGGAAATTCATAGTGCACCATATGTTATGCATCCTAGTACTATAAAAATGTTTCGAAACTTAAGATCTTATTACTGATGGTCAACGATGAAGAAAGATGTAGCAGAGTTTGATCGACGTGCTTGACTATTAGTAGGTCAAGGCAAAGCATCAAGCACTTGCATGGAAATTAAGACCTTTAGTTATTCCGTTGTGGAAGTGGGAGAAAATCACGATAGATTTTGTGGTAGCATTATTGAGAACCAAACATGAACATGATTCAATTTAGGTGATTGTGGATAGGTTGACTAAATCAGCTCATTTCTTACCTATACAGCAGACAGAATCCTGGACAAACTTGCCATGTTTTATATTGAAGTGATTATGAGGTTACACTGGGTTCCAGTGTCTATTGTATCAAATTGAGATGCATGGTTTACTTCCCAATTCTGGACGAGTTTATAGATAGCTTTAGAGACTAGGTTAAATTTGAGCACTGCATTTCACCTTTAATTAGATGAACAGTTTGAGCTTATGATTCAGACAATGAAGGATATGAGGAGAGCTTGTGTACTGAACTTTGAGGGTGATCAGGATAGATATCTACCTTTGATAAAGTTTGCGTATAATAACAGTCATCACTCTAACACAATATGACACCATTTGAGGGCAGTGTAGAGATATGATATGTTTGGGATATAGAAGGTGCCAGATTATTAGAAGGTTTAAGAGACGATTGAAAAAATAAGGGTGGTAAGGTAATGCTTGAAGATGGCTTAGGACCGGTAAAGAATTATATCGATCAACATCATCGGGAGATAGAGTACAATGTTTGAGAAATGGTATTTCTACAAGTATCATCTTAGAGGAGAATCCTAATGTTTGTTAGGAGAGGGAAGTTGAGTCTAAGATACATCAGGCCATATGAAATTGTATAACGTGTGGGGCTGTTAGCTTACAAATTAGCCTTACCTCTAAAGTTATCATAGATTCATGATATGTTCCACATGTCAATGTTGAGGCAGTACCGATTGGATCCTAGTCCTGAGATCGAATATGCAATTGATATGACTTATAAAGAGGAGCCAATGGAGATATCAGATAGATAGATTAGGAAGTAAGGAGATAGAAGATTTCAATGGTATGAGTTTTGGAGTCATCATCGTTCTCTAAGAGATTTCAATGGTATGAGATTTCAATGGTATGAGTTTTGGAGTCATCATCGTTCTCCAAGAGATGCTACTTGAGAGGTAGAGGACAAAGTTCAGCGTTAGTATCCTCATTTGTTTGGAACCTCAAATACGTAATTTAATTTCGAGGAAGAAATACTTTTAAAGGGGGCTTTAAAGCCCACAAAAAGAAAAAAAAATATAACCCAACTTTAACAAAACTAACCCACCCCATAAAACAAATTAAAACATAGGAGTATAAATAAGAAGACAACAAATGGGTAATTAGAAACCCAACGAAAAAATCATCATCTTCTTCTTCCTCTCGATTGTTTTTTAACTAGTAAGTGTTTAAATATACAATCTTTCTCTTGCATGTGAAGCTTTTCTTATGAATTCTCTCATGTTTTTGTTTTACAGTAAATTGTGAGAAAATTATAAAAGTTATCAACCCTAAAATCTCTTAGAAAGGCTTATAACTTCATATAGGTCAAACTTTTCAGCAAGAATTCTATGCCTTTTATTCGTGAGTTTTAGTCATTCTATACTAGTTTATAGTTAGAAAGTATATTGTGATTGTTTGGGACAATAATTTGAAGTCACCATAAAAGTAAAAACGGAGAAAGGTGGTTGAAAATGAGGGAAAAAAGAAGGAAGGAGAAGAGTAGCCTGTGAACAAGACAATTAAGGAAATTTTGAATTTTATAAAGGACAAGATAGGAAACGTAAAAATTTAAGGATAAATTTGAAATTTAATTACTAATAGGGCAATATTAAAAACAAATGAGGGTACAATAGGACTTTTAATAGTTAGGGGTATTTCAGTAATTATGGTGGTTAGGTTAAGTAAAGATATTTTTAATAATTAAGAATAAAGTAGAAAAGGGAATAATGTTGAATTATTAAGTGTAATTGGGTTGAAAATTTTTCTTTAAAAAGTCTAATAAAAATTTATAATCTCTAAGTTCGAAGTTCATATTAAGGAGTATATTGGACTTATCAATTAGTTAACTCTGAAAATCAAGAATAACTTTAGACTGTACTTTTAGAATAGTATTTTGTTATTAATACATTATTTTATAGTGAATCATATTTTGAATTAGTCATTAATTAAATTAATTATTAATAATTACATATATGGATTTCTAAAATATATTAATTTTGTTTATTTATTTCACAAATAATTAACAAAAGTAAAAAATGTTCCGCATTTATATTTTATAACATATTATGAGGTCTATCATTTGATGATTCGGCAAAAAATTTGTTGTTAAAATTTTTAGCTGTGCATGTGTTGGGTCCGGCCCTGAGGCTCAATGGTAAGAGGCGTGTTGCTAGATAACAACAAAACCTTGAGGTCTTGGGTTCGAGTCGTGGACTCACCCTTGACCAAAGAGGACAATACCGATTAAGGTTGGGAGGCCCGGTAGGGGATCTAAGCCCACCGAACCTAGGGATCTAAGCCCATCGGCCTCAGGGCCGGACCCAACATCATAGGTTCTAAACCATCTATACTAATTTTACAGATGTCTTTTACTGTAATAAGCTCCTCGATCTAGTTGAAAGAGAGTTTACTTTAGTCTCTAGACTCATTCTTCGTATTCCTATAGATTCTTTGATTTCTTTCTCCCCAACATATAGATAATATAGGTGAATTCGGTTGAAAGTTGATTTAATCACCCTTCCTTTGAAAATTTCATCTATTAGACGTTTATATATACATAGAAATATTTTTAATTTTTAATTTTTAATTTTAAAATTCTTAATTTATCATGTTGTTTTAGAAATTGTATTAAAACCCACGAAAGAAAGCAAGTTTACAACTAAAAACCACAAGATTGAAGATTTTTAACATCAAATCTACAGTACCAAGCATAAAAAAAAAGTTACGGATGACTATAATGAATTACTTAGATATTTTATTTTATTGCTACTTCTATACTTTATTTTTTTGAAAATTGAATAATTATTAAAAAAACTACAGCTAAGATATCTTAACATTACAATGAGTTCAACAATAGTAGATTACAAAACTAAAGACAAAAACAAATTATAAAGGAATATGAAAGAAGAAAGAAAATGTTACAAATTCCATTTGATCTTCATTCCTGAAGATAGAGCATAGTGATCAAATTTAGCAATCATAACAACTCAGATCTAGTTGATGGTCTCTTCAGCTAAGATGTACTTGTTAACTTCCTCATTTCTATAAATCCTCTTGTTTCTTTCCTTCCATATTGAATAAATAGCAGTAGTGAAAGTGAGTTTACCTTGGTCTTTAGCCATATTCTTGGTATTCCTATAAATTCTTTTATTTCTTTCTCCCCAAACATATGGATAATATAGGTGAATTCGGTTGAAAGATGACTTGCTCACCCTTCCTTTGAAAATTTCATCTAGACCATTCGATGATCTACTTTTAATTTTATTCACTGCAGAATATATTAAGAAGGTTTTGGAATTCCTACCAGATTAGCTTCGAGTAATGACAGCTGAAGAAGAAGTGGCATATTCACTCATTTTCACAGTTACAAAGAAGACACTTGAGGGAGCTTGAAATAGCATATTGAATTTTATCCTTTTTGAGAAATTTGATGTGAATAACTATCCAAAAGATAAAGGATGCCTTAGGAGAGTTTTTAGGGAGCCAAAGCAAGTGATGCTAATGGAAGTGTTGGTGGTGAATTTCATGCAAAATTTGTAAATACTCTAGAGTTGTGCATTAACCAAACAATCCTATCAAGCTTGCTAAGATTTGGACTATGTTCTTAATATTCGAAACCCTTGGAGTTTCTAAATGGCCAGTGCTATATATAGTTACTTGTGAATTCCTCCAATTTTATTCCATCTGGTAAAGCATTCCTTAGCCATTCATAGTTAGGTAGTATATAAAGAAGACACAATTTATTCCAATTATGAACTAGATTGAATTTAACTAACCATTCCCTATAAATACTTTAGCTCATTACTTAGTTTATCTCTCATTCCCAAAATTTGGTTCAAGGACCAAGAAGTGTTGGAGTTGATCTTTGCATTATAAATGTCATGAACTTTAAGAAAATGCATATGAGCTTACTTAAACTATATAGATTGCTTATCTATTAGCAATTTTCAAAATCATACAGTAGTAACATCATATTCGTGGATTTGATTGGAATGATACCTATGCCAACTTGCTACTTAAAGGCATAGATATTGCTCTACTTTACCTTATATACTACTTTCTTATTGGCTTCCTGCATGAATTTTTTTTAATGGTTCTAAAAATATTATTAGCTAGTTTTTGTGGAAGTGGTAAATGCAAGAACATTATATAAATAGTGGTTACTGAGTACATCTTTGATTAATTAAAATCTACTAGCATATTATAGATGTTTATTATTTTAATAATCAATTATTTATTGAATTTAGTCAAACAATGGTTAGCAGTGCCTATGGGATACTCTTTTGGAAGATTTTAGGATTTTAAGGTACTTTAAAGGAGAATTTTAAAGTTTAAATCTAGAAATATTAAGAAACTATTCTATAACTAAGTGATCTACTCTGGATAAAATTTATTGGTTTTTTCTATAATTGATTATGAGCCCTAAAATATCTCTAAACCTCTTTAGTGTTTTTAGCAAAGTTTTACAGAATGTGTATCAACTCCATATACTAGGAGAACATCATCTATAAATGTAAGGTGATGATAAGCTTAAGCTTTTCATATTGATAATGGTAAAAAATTCATTTATCCTTATTAATTTTGACATTCAATACTTTGTGAGGCACCTCAATGAATATAAAAAAGAGGTATGGAGAAAGTGGATCTCCTTTCACAAGCCATCTTGCTACCTTAAACCTCTTTGTAACTACCTTATTGATTAGAATCCTATATAGAACATATATGATACGCTGATTTATCCACTTAATGATCTAGTTAAGGATTCAAAATGACTCTAACATATAAATTAGGAACTCATAATTAATTAAATCGAAGGCTTTATCAAAATTAATCTTTATTATATACTTTTTGATCCTTTGCCTTGTAGTGTAGTCCTTGAATAGATATTATGCAATCAAGGCATTCTCACTAATTCTCCTTCTATAAATAAAATTAAATCTATCTGAGATTGATTATTTAGGGCTTAATCGTTTTCATTCTATTAGCAATCAACTTAGATATTATCTTGGATATCATATTGCAATATGATATGGGTCTATAGTCCTAAATTTTGTATAGGTTAGAGATCTTAGGCACTAAGCACATATAAGTTCTATTAAGATCCCTTAATATCTTCTTATTTTAAAATAATTCCATAAGTTCTTTGGTAACTATGCCTTCCACTAGATGCTAGGACTTTTGGAAGAAGAAAGTATTGAATCTACTAGGTCTTGGTGCTTTATTTGGATTTATACTAAATATGGCATTTATGGCATCCAGCCTAGTTAAAGGCCTTAAGAGCATATCAAATTATTCTTTTTTAAATGGAAGAGTAATAACATCCTGATAACCTATAGATAAGAGCATATGTTAGTTAGATTATCTAGTGTTCATTGGAAATAATTGAGAGCTAGTTCCTTAAAAACATCTTGAGAGGTATGTGAAGTTCCCATTTCGTCTAATAAAGAGACTATTTTGTTAGAGCTCTTCGTCATAAGAATGACAATATAAAAATATTTTATGCACATATATCCACCATAAGCCATAACATTCTTGATTTCTACTTGAGTATGGAGGATGATCCTTCATAGATTTTATGCAATTATGTTGTTCCAATTTCGCTTATAACTTTAGGGCTTCATTTCATGGGTTAGCATAGATGGTTTCTTAAACTCTGATGATTTTTTATCTGGTCTCATTTAATGCATGCTTATTCTTTAATTTTTATTATCTTGAGCTTTTCCTTATTTTCATATAGTTTCCTTATACATTGGAAAGAAGAAACTCCATCAATACACACAATTACACCTTTTAAAACCATTTCCTTAAGTTTTAGTACTGTAGCTAGATGGTTGAAGAATTTGAATGGAGAACTCCTTATGTTCAAAGAGTGTAATACAAAGATTTCAATGGCATAATGGTCTGAGTATAGGGGAGGTTTGAAACAAGCTCTACTTTAGGGAACTGAGTTAACCAATTTGAATTAACCATTTTTGTATTAAGTTTCTTCCTGATAGTTCCTTAGCTACACTAATTATTGCTCCTTAATCTCTAAGATCAGTTAAGCTAACTTGACTTGCACAATTGAGAAAGTCATTTGTATAACTCCTTCAGCTACTTCCTATTCCTTCCACCACATTTTTAAAAAGTTGTTAATTCTCCTATAAATAGATAAGGGCCAAAGGATTGAATGACTTTAAGGTCCTCCAATAGATCAACTCTCTAGAATACATAGTTGTATAGATGAAAGTCACGTAAACTAAGATGTTAAATCTTAGAAGATTTACTTGAATATAGAGTAATTGATCAATAAAATGAGTTTGTATTATTTGAACTTTTAAAAAGTCTATAACCACTATTATCGTACCATTGAAGTGATCTTAGTGGTTATTCAAAATAGTATAACTTTTATCTAAAAAGTAAGTCATTCATTCAAATGCTTAGATTTTATTTTGGTCTTCAAAATTCTTCACGTATATGAATTTCTACAAGAAAAAAGTCCTTAATGATTTTTTGATTATTGGGATAATGATATCCTTTAATATTTCAAGTAAGGATCATCTAACAAGAGGGATAAAACTAGCAACAATCGTAAGTTTTGGTTTCCAACCTAGTTTCTATTTGGTCACATAGATAAACTCTTCCTTTTTTAAAGTATGAACAACTTTAGAAGAGGCTGATACATTCTTTAATGCTTTAACTAAGGATGATGGTTCAACTATTGGAGAAGGAGGGATTACCTTAGAAGTGCTTAGCTCCTCTAAGGGGATTACTTTACAATTTATTTCTTCTCTAACTAAATTAGACTCAACAATGGTTTGTTATTAACAATAATAACTCCTTCCTCAGTGGATTTAGAAAGTTTTAAGTTAATTGAAGGCAAAATCTTACGTTTCAACTTCCTCTATTGACCAATAGCCTTCCAGCTTTATCAATTTTACCACTTTACTCATTCAATAACTCTATCCTATTATGCCCTCTTTCTTTCCTATCTATCTTATTGTGCCCTCTTTCTTTCCTATTGCTTGTGTAGCTAAGAAGGCATCTATAGCTTCATCTATAAGTTGTTAGCAGGCTTCTATGGATAACTTAGTATATTTTTTTCTTCTTATAAGCCACCATTATCATTTAGCTTTTTCAACCTTAATGTATTAGGTAAGTATTTCTCATTGTCAACCTTTATATGGATTTTAGCATATCTAATTCTCTTAAAATTAGTTATGGTTTTAATTAAACTAATTAGCCTTCCAAGCGAGCTTTCTAAGTAGTTAAGCCCTAATTAGACCAATGTTTAAGTAGTATATTATGAAAATTAACCCAAATAGATACATATTTCAACTAAATCTTGTTAAGATTCATTCCCAGCCTCCAAATTTGAAGAAATATTGACCTGCCGTTGATATTCCAAGAACCATATTCGAGCACATTCATCATACTAGAATTGCAATTGAATCAGATGAGGAAATTATCTTCCTCAATAATCCATAAGCTGCTTAATTAACGTGGAGGACCAATATGTAGTACTTGCTAGGAGCACCTCAATAAGAGGATATATTACCTGGAAATCTTCATCCTTGTTATAAGGAAAGAACTTTAGTTTATCCATCAAACATGCATTACTAACAAATTTGCTCTAGGGCTTTATAAAGGGGTAGGAAGTGGAAGAGGATGGGAGAGGTGTATCTTGGGAACCAAAGAGAGGTATTTCATTAATCTTGGCCAAGAATAGTGTAGGAGAGTTATATGGACTAGTTGAGCTTTTTTTCTGGTGAGAAAACTGATGGAGAGGCTAAAGGAAGTGAAGGAGAAGAGATGAGATACCATGAGTAAGGGCTTTATGGCCATTATAAGTAGCTGGTTCAATTCCCTAATGGGAAAGGAACTAGATCTAAGATAAAGGTGGGAAAAATTTGCCATTAACTAAAAAAAGGGAAAAAGTCAACATACTTGATTGTAATTTGTCTTAGGCATGCCAAGGAGATCCTGTGAGAAGGGACAGGTTGAATCCTAGAGTAAGAAAGTAACTACTTCTTATGTTAGGGAGAGGTCGAATCTTAAAGTGAGAAAGTAACAATTTCATATGTTACTAAACCTTATTCTTACTTTATCATATTAATTTTTACATTAATTATTATTTTTATTTTAATTATAGTATATATATCTACCTTTAATGATCTTATCAATTAATATGCATGAAAAATACACGTATTTTAAGTATTTTGACTAATTTTAATGCTACATTACTTTTGTTACTAAATGTTTGATACCTTTTATGTATTTTTGCAAATTAGACCTTGGGAGGGTTTTAATCAAGAATTATAGGTCATTCTAAGCAAAATCATAAAGAAAATTACAATTATTATAGGATCACGATCTAACCCACACCTGTCTATCAAATTATGTGCCAACTCATTTTTAGATAGATTAAATATAACAAGTGACATGGCCTAAGTCATGACATTGTATGAGATAATGTGAAAATTGGGAAAGAAATTGAAAAATCTATGGTTTAAGGATAAGACCATATTAAAGGTTATATATCAATTTCAAGGAAGACAGAAAAATCTACAGTTTATTAGCACATTCGTGCTAAAGGCCATGTCTATTACCTAGAGAAAGCAATGAGGCTTATGAATTAGGCCACAGTCATTCCCTAAAGCTTGAATTATGTGGAGTAAAACATAGTTAAGTGCATAAATCCTAATTTTGGGGAGACGTTAACCAAATTTTGGGCACTAGAGGCGTCTTTCTCTCTCCAAAAGTTAAGACTTTGAAAACCCTTGAAAAGTTAATTTTAAGCTATTTTCAATAAAGAATTAAGAATCATATATCATCTCAATGAATAAAGCTACTGGTGGAATCAAGAGTTCATCTAGATTATTTATAGGGATGACCAATTAAAAATACCCAACCTTTTAGGAATTTTCAATTAAGTGCCCAACTTTTCTAATTTTTTAGTCGAGTAACCAACCTTTTAAAATCTTAACAATTCAGTTGAAAACGTCAATTATGTTAGTAATTTATTGATTTGGTTAATGAAATCTTTGTTGTTCATAATATGTAGTGACCACTTAGAAAAATTCTCTCAATTCCATTCTAAGTTTTCTAAGTTTAAATAGGAAAAACATTATTGTTTATTTTTGTATAGATGGTTTTGATTTAATTTATGATATGAGATATATTTCTATGAGCTATATTTGATTAATATTAATGCATGATTTAGTCATGCTAAAGTCTGAATCTAATTTAAATTTAGAGAGTGCAATTTCAATATCTAGGAGATCTTGTTAGTCTAGGGAATATATCCAACTTAGGTTAATCTAATCATAAAGTCAAAAGTACTACTAGGGGAAGTTCTAATCTAAACATAGCAATTTGATTGTATTATCTTTTAGTAAGTTATCTTATCATTGATTTTCTTGCTTATTATCTAGGTTTAGCTTTATGTTATATTTTATTATTAAAACTCCTAAAGATTATCTTTATATTTATTATCCTAGTTAATAGTGTAAGGTTTTCCTAATCGATATGACTTCTCTATAAGATTTGACCCCTACTTACTATTATATTGTTTATAAATAATATGTACACTTGTCTAGTTAGTGAGTGATACATTTGTTACAAGAAAAACTTAAGTAGTATTGATGCATATACAAAAAATACTCACCAAATCTTTTTGTAGTAGGAAAAACTTTAGTAGCATTGACCTCTCCACAATATTGCTTTCACTAGCCATTATAAACAAACAATATAAGAAATTCGCACTGAGCTCTCGTACTAATTATGGCAAAAACTTTTGGGGTGTAGTAGAATTAAATGAAATTGCAAATGTCCTTACGTGATAATCAAGCTTAAGTTTGCTACTGTTTAACTCAACCTTTCTTCATGATCATTAACAAATACATATGTTTGTTATAGAATGCCCACATAACTCATTTTATTGTTCCAATCACTCTCAACACATAAGTATCTATTACAACCCAATCAAATAAAAAGAACAAGAGAGATACGAAAAATCTAAGTTTTTATTGACCTATTCCCAAAAGAGACAATATAAAGGACTCAAGATACTTTTGACTTGAAGAACTTTATAATAAACACTTAAAAACTCTGTGCTCGAGACTCTTATTAAGAACTTTCTTTCAAAGCTCTCAACTCTCACTAAGTAGATGATTGAATGTGCTCTATATTATAAATGAACTACAAAATGTGTCTTTATATAAGCTTACAAGAACTTAGGGATCAAGAAAATTAACCGACCCACTTTCTCCAATAACCCATTAAGTTAATAGAAAGTTATCATTTATTCCACTAACTTTACTATATATTATAAATGGACTAAAAATGTGCCTTTATACAGGCTTATAAGAATTTAGGGATAAAAAATTATAGGGATAAAAAAATTAACCAACTCATTTTATAACCTATTAAGTCAGTGGGGAATTAACACTTGAATTCAATAAATCTACAACTTAAAAGAGAGTTATGTTATTGTGTATATTAATTCTACCTAGAATATGAAAAACATGATATTGGAATATGACCATTTTGTTACTACTACATCTAACCATTTTTCTTCATCTTTTAAAGTACTCCCATTTTGTAAGATAGTTCTCTACTTTCGAGTATACTACTACTCCATCTTTTTGTCATGTGTCATCGCATTATCGCCTCTTGAACTAAAAATTTCTTGATAATCCTTTAGTTAGCCGTCTTGAGATATTTTTGTATATGGTTCATCCAAGAATGCTCATGTTGCAATCACACTGTTTCGTAACCAAAGTTAGAAACAAATTTAACTACTGTATAATAACCTCATAAATTTGCATACCTTCAGCCCTCTTCATTGAATCCAAGTGCCTCTATGCATCCCTAAACTTAACATAATTTTTTTGTGCCAATTATTTTTGGTTTCACATTCAAAAATTTTTGCTAATGCCTACGAACATATACCAACACTTACTTACTCTTGAGTTTTTACTAGCATTGCTCATTTGTCTCACTGACTCACAAGTATTTTCATGTTCCCTGATGCCATCTTTATGTCAATTCGAGTACCGAGCATTAATTTCATTTAGGCTTAGGAATATAATAATTGGCTAGTACATGTAAGGTGGTGAGATGAATGATCATTTCCAGTTTATCTTGTGCTTCGTCCTTAAAACTTTGAAGGCTTCGTTTATTGTGAGACCTTCTTCTTTTTGGTAAATTGATGGCACATAATTTACATAACTTTAAACATATAATGGTGGCATTGCTTTGACAAGGAGTTAGTGTAAATAAAGTTGTACAAAAAATTGACAAAGCATCTTCTGACATGTTAGAAAAGGTCTAAATCATCCCTTTTAGTAGAAAGGCAACAATATAATTAATTAATATAATTCAAATACAATCGTAGTAATTCTGCCACCACAAGATAGACCAAACTTCACCTTTTTTTTCAAAGGAAAATAAAATAAAAGCCAAAAAAATAAGCTAACTAGCGCAGGGATCTACAATACAAAGCTCCTTGCTTATCTCGGTAAATGAGTTCCCGAGCTATCCACGGAGGTTTTTGGAGAATATGCAATCCTGGACTGGCTAGGGCTGTGACTGAGGCCAGAGTGTCTGCACACTGGTTCCCTTCGTGATGAACATGCTGAAGGTGCATTTCCCACTCTTGTTGGATTAATCCACAGGTACCTGTCACCAAAAATTATCATTAGATAAAGCTGTATTGGAAAAGGACAGGATGTTAATAACTTCTAGGGAATCCACTTCTACTATGAGTCGTTGATATCCCAGTGTCTAAGCCAAGGTTTGTCCTGAATGAACTCCCCAGAGTTTGACAGTTAGCGGTGAGCCTCGTCTAATATACTAAATGAACCCACCGCACCACTAACCGTGGCAGTCTCTGAGTAAACCCCCAGCAGTAGCAACGTTAGTCCCTTGTTTTACTGCTCCATCAGTGTTTAACTTAACCCAATCTTCTGGTAGTTTTATCCACCCAATTAAACTCCCCATAGGTAGTCCCGGTGATGGCAACACACAACTTTTCATTGCCCTTGCCCGTTCTATCCAGTCTACATACTCCATAACAGCTCGGTTACCTTTTTTTGGCCAAACGAAGTCAGATTCAAAAACACTTTTGTTGCGCTAGTGCCATAAAAACCAGTAGGAGACTCCAAAGATAGAAGCCCAGTCCAACTGTCGCACCTGAGCATGCGTCATAAGGTTGGATTTCACCCACAACCCCTCATTTGGTAGGAAGAAGTCCGTATCAACCAGTTCTGGGGGGAAATTTTCCCAAAAAGCTTTTCCTCGTGGGCACTAATGACATGGAGAGTGGACTCTTCTTGGCCACAATTGTGGCACCTGCTATCCATAGTGAGGTGGCGGGCCACTCTTGGTGATTGGTCATCAGTTTTCCTTTACTCATTAACCACAGGACCCTAATTCGTTGGGCTCCTACCCATTTCCAAATTAATTCCCAGAGGCTATTATTCTCCTCAGTGGTACTCCCTGCAATTAAGTCGTAGGCTGACTCCACTAAGAACCGCTCATGCGCTGTTAGTCCCCAATGTAAAATACCTTCCACTGTGCTATCTGCAAGAGTTGAGACCTCTGCGATATCCAGACATATGGTGGAGGGGAGGTAGTGTTGGAACAAATTTCAATTCTATGTGCTATCCGCATTCTTGAAATCCGCAACAAAAACATATAGTATGCTTTCATGTATTGGGGAGGTCGCCACGTAGATAAGAGGTCCCCAGTCCTGTAACCAATTATCCATCCAGAATAGGATTCTCGTGCCATTACCTAGCTTCCATTTTATACCTTGGCGCATGACTTGCCAAGTTGCAGAGATTCCCCTCCAAATGCTCGAAGCCCCGGCCCTATCTATGGTAGGAGATATATGATATAGGTCAATGCAATATTTAGCTCTTAAGATCTTGACCCATAAAGCTTGAGGCTATGTAAGCACCGCCCAACCCAACTTAGCCAATAAAGCGTTATTGAAAGAGTGAATTCGTTTGATGCCTAGACCCCTCACTTTTTTGGGCTTACATACTGTTTCCCAATTTTCTAAGTGCATTTTCCTGTGCTCACCCATTGAACCCTAAATAAAATCGCACATGATTCATTCCAAGTCATCACACAACTGCCTCGGAAGTCTAACTGTTTACATTGTATAAGTGGGCAGTGCCGATATCACAAACTACGTAAGTGTAACTCTTCCTGCTAGAGATAGGACCCTTGCCCTCCATCCTGCAAGTTTCTGGCATGCCTTATCTAGGATATATTGATAAGTTTGCCTTGATGTCCGCTCATGAAATAGCAGGACTCCTAAATATTTCCCAAGATTGTTCGTACGAGAGATGTTCAGGTCTTGACTGAGCCTACGCGTAAGTGCTGGGGCATGTTCTTTGAGAAGAATATCCGTGTTTTGTTAGTATTCACTTTCTAGCCAGATGCCGTACAAAACTCTACCAACGTGTTTACGATAACTTGGGTGTACGTGACTATAGCTTCCACAAAAAGAACTTGGTCGTCTGCAAAAAAGAGGTGGGATAACAAAGGCCCATTAAGGCTCAGTTTTACCATTCTCCATAGGCCTTGTTCCACCTTTCTTGAGATAAGTTGACCTAGCCTTTCCATGAGAGAGCGGGTCTCCTTGTCTAATACCTCGTGATGGGCTAAAGGAATCAGTAACTGTGCCTTGCCATGCGAATTGCAAGGTCTCCATCGACACACACTTCATAATGACTGGGATTAAATTGTCTGGAATCCCAATGTCCTTTAATGTATTTTGGATAAAGTCCCATCAAATCTGGTCGTAAGCTTTTTCTAGATCTACCTTGATAGCCAAAAACCCGATCTTCCCCTTCTTTTTACACGTTGAGTGGATGACTTCCTGGGCGATGATAATATTATCAGTTATTTGTCTTCTAGGAATAAAACTGCTTTGAGGCACCTGTACTAGCCAATCCATATGGTTTTTCAACCGATTTACAATAACTTTGGAGATTATCTTGTACAGTACATTGCAGAGGCTAATCGGTCGAAATTGCGCGATAGTCGTTGGGGAGGGAACTTTGGGTATTAGGACTAGAGTGGTTTGATTTAAATCCTGTTCCCATCTTTCCATTCTGAAAACTTCTTGAACATACTTTGTCACCTTCGGCCCAACCTGCCCCCATTGATTCTAAAAAAAATAGGGCATTGAAACCATCTTCTCCAGAAGCTTTGTTCGGGTTCATCTCATAAACTGCTGCCTTGATTTCGGTGTCTTGGATTGGTTAAGTTAAAGCATACAATCTGGCTTCCGAGAGCGGAGGAAATTCTCCTGAGCTCGGGTAACATAGTATGGGCCCTTCTTCCTGGGTATACAAATTAACGAAGTAATCCCTTGCTAACTTGCACAGTTGTATCGGGTCAAAAATCTGGGGTCCTATGAGAGTCAATGTGTCGCACTATCTTCAATTTCTTCCTCTTGGAGAGAGTGAGGGTATGGTAGTATTTCGTATTCCTATCACCCTTCGAGATCCGTTCTCATCGGGCTTTCTAATGCCAATAGATTTCCTCCTCACATAATACCTACATCAGTTCCCCACTAAACTTTTCCTCTAATTCTAAAAGAGAGTCCAAGTTGTCTCTTGTCATTGCCCTCTGAATGCCTTGAAGTCGCGCTAACAGACGTTTTTTCCGTTGGAAAATATTCCCAAACTCTAATCCATTCTAGCTCATGAGTTAGGCAGAAAAAAGGGCTAAGGATTTACTCATCGTCTCCTCAGTTGGTAGCCAATGCGTTGCGACTACTTCGTCAAAACCTGGATGCGTGAGCCAGGCATTTTGAAATCTAAACATTGGGGACCCAATTAATCTAGGAGTCTGTCATTGCAAACAGACCAGCATGGGTCTATGGTCGGACCCAAAGAAAGGTAAGTGGTAGTTTTCTGTTTGAGGAAAGGCTTGTAACCAAGCTGTCGAGCCAAAAACTCTATCCAGCCTAGCTTGGACCAGCCCTCAGCGTCATATAAACTTGAAGCCTATAAAACCAAGATCATGTAGGCTACTTCCGCGTACCCAATCTTGAAACTTTTTGCTCACCGTTCGCGTTGTCTTAGCTCCGCCTAATTTATCTTTTGACTCCAATTTAGCATTGAAGTCCCTTTCTATGAGCCAGGGTCTATGAATAGAATTTCCTACCCATCTTAAAATCAGCCAGAGGTAGGTTTGGGAAGAGGCTTGCGGGTTTGCATAAACTGCTGTAAAATTAAACGAGTAAGTAGCATACTTGACCATGGAATGAATAAGTTGGCGGTGTGCGAGCATTATTGAGATATTGAAGTCCTCCTTCCAGAAAAGCCATATCCCTCCAGCGAAACTCTCTACCTCTACTCTAAACGAGTAATCAAAACCCAAAGTATTGACTACTTTAGTGGCCCTAGGACCACTAATTTTAGTTTCCATCAAAACGAGGATACCAGGATTAAAATGTCTAATGTAAGTACGAAGTATGGCATGGAGTTTCTTCCCTCCTACCCCTTGACAATTCCAAATGAAGATTGAAATGGAAAAAAACTAATTTGAAGTTGTACCTCCATTGGGGACTTCCTTGGAGCCATCTCCTTGAGGCTATGTCTAGTGCACCTCGTCATAAGGCAGGTGATGCACATTGTTTGAGCTTCTCGCTCTGACTGCTATATCTGGAGGGTCTGGATTGGGCATTTCAGTATCCTCGCTAATTATCCCAATCGCCTCCTGGGCTTCAAACCCGTCCATTAATTGGAGCCTCTCTTTAGTAACCAGTTCTCTGTCGTTAAACAACTGGCTGTCACATACCATTTCCGTATAGGACTCGATTTCTATCGATATATGTTTTTCTTCAATGGTGGGTTGTAATTGGATTTGCAGGACTGTGTCCTTTTCCGGTTCCTGAGGAATACTGCTCCTAGAACTTTCTCCCCTGATTTTCTGTGGTTGGCTTCGATCTGGCCTTTGGGCCCCTTTCTGGGTTTGGGCCCAGTAGACTTAAATATCTGATCTTTTCCTTTGCCCATAAAGTGATTTAGATCCTATTGTGTTCCTAGGCCCAACGTGCGACTGGTTAATGGAGCCTCTGCTACTGTCCCTTCTGCTGTCTCCAACGGATCCTGTTCTGACAGGAGGGTAAACCTCGAGCCTCTCCCCCAAAGAGACTCATCTTGCCTGTCCATTTAAGTACGTTGTATGGGCTGTGTTTTACGTTGTGAAGGAATTCTTGGTTTGCGTTGGACCTGCATCTAAGGTCCATAACCGTTGGAGCTCCTGATCGTTGTCTTCCCTACAACGGTGTCTCCTGCTGGTGTTCTTGGTGTTGCTGCTGGTGTTGTTTCTGTCACCGATGAGCCTGGTCTGTCTTCGAGATTTTTGGGACGTGCAGGTGTGGCCCTTCAACGCTGAGGGCACGCGGTAGTCTCGTGCTCAACTTTGCCACAGGTATAGCATATTTGCGGCAATCCTTCATAAACGACTCCCAGCGTCTCCCCGTCCATCTGCATTGGGTTCCGCAACGAAGAGGACAGGTGGGCATACTTTCCTCTCTGTGCTAGTAAAGTAGCTCCGTCAAGTCTGACAATGGTTCCAACGAGATCTCCCAAGGCCGTGACTATGCTTGGATGGTACCGTGCAATAGGAAGACCTGGGAAGCGGATCCACACAATTGCGTGGTGGAGCTGTCTTTGTGCCAGTCGAAAAGTGGGTGTACATCGTTGCACTGAGAGTGCCTAGCTGTAGATGGTCCACGGTCCATTGGTGAGGGCGTGTTGATAATCTGTCTCTTCCATGAAACGCACGAGGAAGTACTCATATTCTAGATCCACGATCTTGATAGGTCCTCTTGGTTTCCACAAGTTCTTCAGCCTTACAACGATAGTTTGGAAGCCTATCTTCCTTCCCAGTAGTTTAACGATCACAGCTTGGGTCCAGAGTTGATCAAGCTTTGTCTTGAAATTTTCGGATAATGCTCAAAAGTTAAATTTTTACTTTTACATATTTACTATAATTCAAACAAAAAATGAAGCCTATAAATTTCATCTTGACTTAAAATTTTAAATTAGATTGAAATTAAAGATATATCTCATCGATATGATTTAAAATTAAAACTTATAAAAAAATCCTTATTAATGTTGTACCTAATACTTGATCTAATCTTGTTTTACGTAAAAAACCATGTCGTTTTATGTTTATTTATACTTAAAATGGCGACATTTTTTTATGTTGAACAGGGTTAAATCGGGATACCGAGTACAGAAAATCTGAACTTCAAAGTTCAAACCCTTGACAATTTTTTTTGCCCTTTTGTTAGAATCTCTGTGAGACCCACGAACCCCCCAATTGCGGAGTAACTTCGCTTGAACCAAGAAAAAGAGCAAAGCAACAGAGGTTTTAAAAAGAAAAAGGAAAAGAACTGCTATCTAGGACGCCTAGTTTGGACTTTGTTAACTTAGTCGGTTGTATCTCTGTCACTTTGTCCGGACCACATCCGTTTCCTCCTAACTTCTTGTTCTACGCATTAAAAAGTAGTTTGATTTCGTTTTTCTTGATATAAACAACATCAAGTTTAATTTAAACACTATCAAGTATCATCTAAATTTTCTTTTTTTTCCCTAATCACGGCACGTTTCCAGTTGAAGTCTTTAACTTCTCTTCATTCATTTTTCTTTTCCTGAGAAAAATGTCGTTTTGACGGAAGCTTCATACTTAGGACCATTATAGGAATAACAGTGCGCGTGTGTCTGTGTGGGCGGACTCCTTTGACAACCCTTTTCCTTCCATTCCATTTGTTACGTCACACTGCCTTCCAGCTCTGCCGCTAATCAAGTGAAGACTACTTTAGAAGGAATAAAATATAAATGTTTGGAATTCTCTTTCTCTAGTCAAATATAAAATAAGTAGGCATGCTCAATTTTTCTCTGCCTATTCAATTTATTAGCATATGGAAAAGGTTAAAGGTAAAGTTTTTACCTATAGCTGTCCTTAATTCAATAGCAGAACAGTGATTTCTAAGGCAATTAACCAAATCTAAAAGCTTCATCATAGCTGTGGCCTTGGAAGGACATTCAACGTGAACAGAATTGTGGAAGAGGAAATGGGCCTGAGCTGTAAGGTTGGACAACAATAAGTGGGCACATGCTACCTTTGCACTAAATGCCTATTATTGGCAATTGTCCCACTCTCCACAACCCACGCATAATTAATTACTACCCTATTGCCTACTTAGCATTTGTATGCAATTCTTTGTGATTTGCATTCATGAAATTGCAACTTCTCCGCGACCAGAGATCAATTCATATATCAAAACAGTTTATAAATGAAATGCATTTCCGCAATCGATTTGTTATAGCCCCACCATATTGCTGTATGAACCCAAAAAGAATAACTGAAATAGTTTTACGAGTAACATCGACAAAGATGATTCTTGTTAAAGTTTTCTCATTCAGGGACCACAGTTATCGCCATTTCCTTCCTAATCCCACCTAATTGATTAGAAAATTTTCCGGAGACTGACTATACTGTCAAGAAAAAAGAATATGATTCCTATATAAAGATTGAACCTTTCACAAACCATCAGTCACCATAGTTCCTCTTGTATCTCCACTCCCAACTATGGCTTTCTCTGCAAAATTTCTTTCCCTTCTTCTTCTCTTGACACTTTTGTCTCCGAGCGCTTATGCTAGAGAAAGTCGGTTCTTTAGCAAGGTCAGTGCCTCTACAGCTCCCACAGTCACCGACAACAACAGCAATAATAACGTCAAAGAGACTACACTTCCCACCAAGAAAGAAGATGAGCAACCAAGCTTTTTGCCGGAGACCCAAAGTTACGGTCTTTATAGTCAGGAGTCCAGTGTTATCCCCACCACCACCACGAAGCTTGGCAATGCACCGTACAAAACGTCCACTTACGCCCCATACATCACAGGGACAGGCAACACAAACAACAACAACTATTATCACGAGAGCAACCAATATAACAACAATGCTTTTGAGGAGAAGCAAGACAGCAACTTTGGTGAAACCAGCCTCCAACAGAATGGCTACTACACCACTACTAAGCCCGACAACACCTACTACACCCCTAAGCCCGACAACTCCAATAACAACAACAATTACTACTATCGTAGCTCCAATGCGTACGGTAACACAGAGAAGCAGGGAATGAGTGACACCAGATTCCTGGAACATGGCAAGTACTTTCATGATATCGCGAACGAGAACAATTATGATAAGGGTCACTACTACACAAACCCGAACCAGAACCAGGTTTACAATTATGATACTAAGGGTTACTACAACAGCAACTATGGCAACTCTGAGTACAATCCCAATAACAACGTGAAAAGCTACCAGAACCAGGAGAATTTCCAGGAGTTCGCAAATGACCGTTACGTCCCATGAAGAGTTGGTGGCCAAGAACAAAGTGAAGGAAGATGCTGTTGAGTTGATCTATGTTTATTACTGAGAAACAGCAACATATAAAAATTATTTATTTAGCCCTTTTCATCTTTTTCTTTGTTGTTTTCATGTTTGCATAGTCTCTCCTGCTTCAGAAAAGTTTATTAAGGTATGGAAGAGAATGGTTTTCTGTCCTTGTCTTCAAAAACTAAATCAATATCATGTACAATGTGATAGCTTTTGTGTTTCTTTCTTTTCTGGTGGACTTAAAAATCATAGGGTGATTAAATCCATGAGGGAAAAGTTCAAGTTATTTCGTTCGGCTTTGTCTTGAAATCAGTTAATAATCAAATAAGAGCCATCTTCTCAAGCATTCTACCTATTTTTCAAGTAAAAGAAAGCTTTAAATGAACTACGATCTCTCCATCCACTAGGCTAACGAACAATTTAAGTTCATTTGAATTTCTCTATCGCTTTCAAGTTTCAGTCACTTCTCCAGGCTTATCCTCACAGCTCACAAAACATTCAAGTCGATGGGACCATGAACTTTAGCTACCGAACTTGCCCCAAAGCTTACAGTTTTTCTAAATAGGACAGAGACCATTCACTTGGCTCATATGGGAATTGGGGAGTGTTCTGGAAAAGCCATCGCTGGATTATGTCCTTTCATGATAAGTCTTGATTGGCTTCTCATGGAACCAAACCAAATCAAATCCTATTTCAATTCAAGTTACAGAACCATACATCAGGACTCCAATTTGGTAAACTAATGAGGATAACCTAGTAACTGCAAACTCTGCGAACTGTGGGGATCTGTTCCCTTGTCATGTGGTTAATAAAAGTGGTACTTGATGACCAGCACTAGGGCGCACTTGACAAATGAAAATTCAGATTGCCAAGTTGACCTTTCACTATTGTGCTCCGCCAGACAGTAGCTGATGTGGGTATTAGTCACACCACGTGCTTTGCTCTCTGCACTGGCTTTTTGATTAGTCGAGCAACTGTTCGTATTGCTCTATGTCGACAGACTGGGCGATTTTTAGCAATGACAACTTGTTTCTGATGCATTGCGTTCAATTTTCGATCAAATTACAGGGTACTTACTGCAATTAAAACTAGAATCTGAAATCTTAATTTATATTCAAGCACCAAATTAATAATGAGGTTTGGTCATAATATTGAACAAAAAGTTAAGGGCCTGAACTTTTTAGAGGAAGGAGTGAGTTTTAAGTGATATTGTGAAGGTCTTACTATCCAGTGGTAATGTACCACATATAGCTTTAGAAGCTCTTTTTAGAGGAGTTATAATGCAAAATCTTGCATATGCAACTGGCAGTACGAGTCCCTTTAACTGGACACCATGATTATGGTCATGTGAGAAGACAATTCCTTTTCCTTTTCCTTTTCCTTTTCGAAATGTTGGAGGTGGTGGGGCAGAGGGAGAGGGAGGGAGAGACTTTAATGTCCTTCCAGGGATTAATTTAGGGAGACCAAATACAACAGAAACAAAGGTCATGACCTGAGCTCACCTAAACACTTTAGGTGAACTTACCTTAGAAAAATTCAAGCTCAATATGGCCAAGCTTGTGTTAGTTAAAGTGTAGTATCAAATTTCAAATCTACAGCAGAAACAAAGGTCATGACCTATATTCACCCTCAGTCCTTTAGGTACCTATGAAAATTTCAAACTCCACATGGCTAACCTAAGCAGCATATAATGGAGAGTATTTGCAAGCTTTTGTTGGTTAGGATGGCCGATGGGAGTTGTTAAGCTGGGTTGCTGAGGGGAAGGACCATCAGGCATTTGTAGTTATAACTGCAAATTCTCCGCATGATTTGTTACTTAGCTCCGTGAATGGCGGGCTGACTTTTCTCAATCTTCCCTAGTCTTTTCTCTTTTTGACCTTCCAACTGGTGAATAAACTATTGGTGGGTGGAAAGGAGTTTCTATTCACATGGGAATACAATCAAAGATTTCCTTTAATGGCATTATTGAATCAATGTAAACATTTATCGAAAATAAATCTTCAGTTACAGAATAATGCTATTTAAAACAATTAGAAACCGCAAGCACATGACTTATAGTAGTTGAATCGAATGGAATGGAGGCCCATGGCATGATGTCCTGCAAATTTTAGGAACCTTCATGATGTTCGATGTAAAATGGTGAAAGTGAAAAGAAAATAACCAAGTCAACAACAATCGCTCCCACTCACCTCTGTCTGTCACCACACCAGTACCACTCCATCTCTTTATCCCATCATGTTGTCCACTTGTTCTCTACCTTTTATGAGTAAAAGGTAAACTTATCAAGTGGGACATTTCAGGAATCGCCATGCACCTTAATCATCAAACTGGCATTTGATCTTAGCTTAAATTCCAATCACTCCTCTAACTAATTTCAGGTTCCGCATGTTCTAACAAGTCCGGGACAGTAAGCAGGGACAAACTATTATCACTTTGCTACAATTTCTCTCCTAAGCATTTACAGCCTCCCATCACTTATTCTCAACATAATTCAAATCCAAAATTGACACATTCCCAAATCATTACTAATCAAAAAATTACTTTTAAGGCAACGAAGCTTTTATTTATATACTCAATTATCTTCTTATAATTCACACTATACCTAATTAATTGAACTACTATAAATACAATATGTTATAGGTAGCATCCAAATATAATAATTCCTATTAAGATATTTTGATAATCTCAAGTATAAAGATTAATTATACAATCATCACTAATAAGAACATTCATATTAGGATCCTCATTAATGTGTCAGTTTAATGAACTTATTTTTTAATAAGTACCACACATTTATCTAAGTATTTTTATACTTTAATTTATGAGATTAACTAATTTATTTATAAGAAAGCAATATAATGGATGATAGTTTTACTATTCCACTAATATCTCTTCTTTTTTAAAATGTATATAATCAAATAAATTAATTATAAGTTTGGTTTTACAAAAGTTGCATATGAAAAGACCTAGTAACACTAAAAGATACAGTTGCTTCCAAAATATGTTGTCAACACTGCATGCGTCACATGTGTAACTTGGAGGTGAGGAATGACCATCCCTTCTTGCGTCACCTAATTCTTCGAGTAGAGTTCTAGTAAATTAGTTTTACAAAATGTTAGTCAAGAAATTCCAATCTAGAGAATCAAGTGCTTTCTGGAAGTTAATTTTCAATGCACAGTTTTTAGGGGAGTTCTTCTTTGAGTAGTTCATAAATAACTCTTGAGCTAACAATATGTTGTCCCTTGTTGACCTTCTTTCGATATAAGCTCCTCGGATGGATAAATTAGGTGGCACAATATTGGTTTCAGTCTCTCAACTGACTTTTACAATTACCTTATATATGGCATTGCAACATGATATTTGTCTATAATCTCTAAATGATTTAACAGATTATACCTTTAGAATGAGAATGATGTAGGTCTCGTTTAGCTCCCTTGGCATTCTCCCCTCCTTGAAAAACTCTTACAAAGCCTCTGCCATCAATATTTTTGTGTGATTCCTATTTTATCTGAAAGAGGTTTCCATTGAATCTATTGGGTTTTGAAGCTTTGTTGGGACACAAGAAGAATATGATTCTTTCTACCTCTGAAGGTTCAACTAACTCTATCAAGGTATATATCATATATGCCAACACTTGGCATCTTATGATTGATTTGATGATATTAACTATGGAGGAAGCATTTGTTCTAATTCCAATTAAATTAATGGAGTATATAACTAATTCTTCATGCATTTTCTCTTTAGAGATTATGATTTCTCCACTTTCTTTTTCTAGGGATGAGATCTTATTGTAATTCCTTCTTATATGTATAGATCTATGAAAAAATTGATTATTTCTTTCTCTTTCTTTCAATCATAACATCCTTGATCTTTGCCTTACGATGGATAAGTTGATTTATGCCATGTTGTTATAGCGTTGGAGGCCTGCTTCTCTTTTTCCTACAGCTCCTTACAGATGGGTCTTTTATGTAGTGCTCATTGAATTTCCATTAGTTTAAGCATTACTTCATCCACAACCTTTTGAAAATGCTTAGTTCTTTTTAAATTGAGCTTCTTCAATTCATCTTTGATTGCATTGAGCCTTTTTATTACAAGATATAATTTGGTTCCTCTTACTGGAATTTGAATCCTTTTATCAAGGCCTCCTCAAATACTTTTACTCGTAAAATTAGTTGTTAAACTTTAAGGGGTGTTTTCTGATTAAAGAATCAAGAATTTCTTAAATTAGAATTCGTGTGTGGTTGGAGAGTAAGTGGTTGTGGATGCATGCCTTGCTTTAAGGAAATTTTTCTAGCCATCTTTCATTAACCAATGGTCTGTCCAATTTTTTCCTTATGAAGTGCATTCCTTCCTACTTATTGTTCTATTTGTAATAAGCTCCCTCCATCCTTAGATCCAAAACCTATAAATCCCTTCAACAGTTTAAGAGCTCATTAGTGTGATTCCTTATATTGATATTTCCTTGAATCTCTATGGAACTAAGAATATAATTGAATTCTCCTGTGATTAGCCATATTTGAACTATCGATTCACCTATCTCCTTTAGTTTTTTTTCCATAAGGATGATCTTTGAAAAGTTAGGTTGAAAGCATACACTATTTTGACATTGAATTGCACATTTTGATTCCTTAATTTAGATTACAAATGGATTAGTTGTCCCTAATGTGCTATGGGTGAATTACAACTTTTTTCAAAACATGGTTGACTACAATTCTTCCATTGTGATGATGCATATGGTTGGAGAATATTACTCAGATCCTCCTTATGTAGAGCCCCTTGATGTTCCATGTTAGTATGCTCATTTAGAGTTGAAGCTAAATGTTTTGTTCTTCATTTTGGATCCCCTTCTTATGAATCTTTGGAAGCTTTTTTCAACTTGGTTCTTTTCTATTCCTTCTTTCAAGGGTGTGTTTCTTATTCCTTGAGTTAGTTCTTCGATGACATTAAGATTCTCCTTCTTCAGATTCATTGTTATGTGTTACTATACAACTTGCTTGTTAGATCCATTATCCTCCATTATTGATCTTTATTTATTATTTTCATTGTTGTGAATCGTTAGGTGGTCAGCATCTTCTATATTTATAATATCATTGGCCTTCAGAGTGATTGCATGTGATGTGTTTGCTTATGAATTGGAGTTTTGGTTATTAGTTTCCTCTTGTATGTTTTCAGTAAGGTCTTGACTCTCTTTCTCGTCCATCTCCATTAACTCATTGTAGCTGTTTGTCTTGAATAGCTTGAATGTGGGCTTCCATAGTTGACTTAGAGTTTTCTATTTTGGCCTCTAGTTATATGTTTCCAAAACCATGTACTCTAGTACATTATTTGCCTCATTTAACCTTAAGATAGGTATAGATCAGGGAGCTAGCCATCACTATCCACTAACACACATATTCTTGCATAAATGACCCTTCTTATTGTGGAAATTATTTCATCCTTGCTCAAAAGCTTGCCCACAAAGGTAGTAAGATGGTTTAAGCCAAAAGTTGTCCAGTATTATAGAGCTAAATTATACACATTCATCTATATGGGTTTTTTTTTTCTTAGATCATTTAGTTTAATCCCTAGTTTCCATGATTTAAGCAAGATTGGGTTTGAGTTATAGCACCAAGGGTCACTTTCCCCACTTTCTAAGCTAGGTAAGCAGATGTGAATTTGAATAGGAATAGGTTAACATTTGTTAAGAGAACTTCTAACAAACCAAAGTATAACATCTCGTTACCCATGTTAAGGCTAGAATAGTAATTTATGAGAAAGTATTGTGAAATTAGGAAAATACACGTCATGCATAAGTTAATTGTGACATACACATTTATTTTGCACATTCATATGATTGTACATGCATTCATTGGCATTTCTGGGTAAATTTCATTTATAAGTGGAAATTGTGGTATTCATTGGCAATTTTGGTATATTTTGGATATTTTGAAATTTTGGTGAATTATTTGAGCTAAAAATTTATTTGGTGATAATAGTTATTATTTCAAAATATTTGGTGAATTATGGATTAATTATCTTGAAAATTAAATTTGGTGTGTATTAGAATTTATTCTGCATTTTTGGAGACATTTCAGATATTTTAGAAATTTATAAAAAAAAATTGAGGTATTTTATACAAGGAAAAATATTGAAACAAGGGACAAATAGAAATGTGACAATTGTATTAGAAATTAGTGTTAAGTCAAAATGACTTCACGATTAATAACTTTGATGAAAATCAAATAAGAATAATATTAGAAAGTAAGACGAAGCGGAGACAAAAGTAAGACGAAGCGAAAGCTGGGACAAAACTAAGACGAAGTGGAAACTAAGATGAAGTGGAAACTAAGACGAAGCGGAAGCGAAAATGAGACGATAGAAACAAAGACGAAGCCAAAGCAAAACTAAGACGAAGACCCGATACCACGTCAGATGGTTAATTAGTTTTAGTTTGTTACAGAGCTCAACTGAATAACTGTTTCTTCAAAGATCAAAATTCAAGAAGAAAGAAGCGGTTATTAAGAAGCAGTTGAAGACGAAGGCTATAAATACGAGTCGGAGTCGAAGACTAAAAAAGTTAGTGATTTTGAAAGAGTTAGAGATTTTAAGAAAGCTAGTGACTTTGAGAAACACTGTATTCATTGTGCTAAATTCTAGAGCTATTATTCTCTGGAACAAAGCTCGCAAACATCTTTCTGTAAGAAATAAGAAAAACTAAGAGCCTGAAGAGGCTAAGTGAGAAAAGAATACTTGCTGTAAAAGACCTGAAGAGGCTCGGTGAAAAGAATACTTGTATTTTTGAGAAGTATAGTGAAATCTCATAAAGGATTATGAGGATTGGACGTAGCCTACGGTTTGGGGTGAACCAGGATAAAATTGTTGTGTCAACTTCTACTCTCTAACTCTCGACTTTTATTTCTATTTTTTTATACAAGTACTTAGAAGTTAATTACAATACATCGTGATATTCTTACTCAATAGTTTTTGAGAAAGCAAGTTTTCAAAAATATATAAGGGGATTGTATTCATAAAAAAGATTACACAATTCAATCCCCCCTTCTTGTGCATTTTGTATATCGAATATAAAGTCTATACTAACGCATGATTTACTTCATTTTTTAAACCTTTTCTAGCTCTTATTTTTCTTTACTGCTAACTTCTCTCATCTCCACATTGTCATTCTCCTCTATGATGCTCTGCGACTCTATCACTTCAAAACTCTTTATTATTTTTCCAATTTTCATATTATTTTCAAAAGTAATATTTTAATCATTATTCACATTTTTTCCAACTTCTTTCTTTCATAGTTGCAAGAATTCATCAACACCCTAGTGGTGAAGCTTGGATATTTCTAGATTTTTTTAACCCAAATAGTGTATTATGTTGTTGTGTGACTTGGCGTGGGACTGGTAAAGCTTCAATTAACCATCATCGTCCATATACTCCAATCTCTCTACCATGAAGCTACTGGTCATTTGTGCATATAATGTCTGATTCTTTCTAATAATGTTCGAAGCTCTATGTTTGATTATTATTTGAGGCATTAAGGTCTGAATTTTTAAGTTGACAAAGTTTAAAAAAGTAGAAGGACTTTCAAAGAGCATAGTGGAATGTAATAGGTCAGATAGGGTTGGGAGTCAGATGATTTGATTCAAGCTTAAGCTCGAGCTACATGAGTCAAGTCTAATCGAGATCCAGTCTAAGTTTAAGCCACCTGTAAAGCCCTTTGGATTGTATTTATGCAACCTTAGGTCTAGCTTGGCTCATTACAATGTCTACTTATAAACCTCCAATATTTATACATGATATTCATCATATGATAAAAAACTATAATCATAGGCATATATGCAATTATAAATAATTTCAAAGAAGTTATGAAAGTACATATAAACATATACTCATAGAAAGATATCAAATATATAAATAACAAAAATCCTCCATGTTATATATCATGTGCATATATTCTAATCATTCTCATAAATCTCATTTTACAAAGATTAAGGGACGAATATAATCAAAACAATGAGATGTTAAATATGGGACACTTAAGGAGTCAAATACAAGTCAGTTGACTAAAGGAATTCAATCAAATAGTTTCTCCCAATAATAGATGATTAAGCTTGAATATCATCACCATATGGTAAATAAAATAGCAACCCAAAAGAAAGAAATAAACATACTTTATACTTTAAAGAAGTTAACTACTAATTATTAAATATAACATTGAAAGTCTCCAAATCATGCAATAAAATCTCAAAACTCTCATATAACGGCCTAAAATCATATTTAATATGCATAGACATTATAATGGCATAATTTATAAATATCTAATTGCAAATCCTAATATACCATTCTTATGCATACAAAAATATGCTTTTATTTTCGTAAAATATGAAATTTAAAATTAAGCATGCACTATGCAATATAAATTTTAAATTTAAACAAGCATCTTATATATGCAATCATCACCTCATGAATATTACTTTACAATGCATTCAAATTTCTCATTTCAAAACTACTATGTCTAGTGGAACATCATATAGAGAGCTCTTGTCTAAGGCTAGGTAGCAATCCCCTTTATCACTGTATACCATATTATTTAGTGATTTTTTGTTAATCTTTTTCTATTATTCTTCTCATTTTTTATGTCACTATCCATGGTGAGTTACATTTCTTTCATTAAAAGGATATATAAGTAATTTTTTAAAAAAACATAAAACATATAAACACTATAACTTTTAACACTTTCAAGTCATTTAAAAACTCAGATGCTTCATTCACATTCATAGCATGCATTCTCACGAATCAATTAAAATTTGTCATCATCATCCTAAGTTAAATGTTTACATATTATCCATCTATCATAATGGCAATAAAAAACACATCTCATTCTGTAACATCCCATTACTTAAGGGAAGGTTAAAATGGTAGATGTGAGTAATTAATAAGAGTTAGAGATGCACTTCTATGTTCATTCATAATATGTCATATACATACACATGAATAGTGAAGATGAAAAAAAAAGAGAGAAATAATTTGTACATGCATTCATGAATAATTTCGGGTGTAATTAGATTGAGTTGTGATTTTTAGGAGTTTTGAGAATTTTGAATTTATTTATATTGGATATTCTATTGGTTAGTAAGAATATTGTATTTGTGAATTTTGGTGAATTTAGGA
>JAOTBA010000002.1:30173127-30184480 GCA_025629845.1 Erythroxylum squamatum | reverse complement strand
GGTTGTTTGGTTCTATGAATGTTATTGCAGGTTTGGTTAACTTTTGTAACTTGGGTATTATCGTTTATGGTCTGAATCGGTATAGGTTGTTTGGTTCTATGAATGTTATTGCAGGTTTGGTTAACTTTTGTAACTTGGGTATTATCGTTTATGGTCTGAATCGGTATAGGTTGTTTGGTTCTATGAATGTTATTGCAGGTTTGGTTAACTTTTGTAACTTGGGTATTATCGTTTATGGTCTGAATTGGTATAGGTTGTTTGGTTCTATTTGTTTTACAAGAAATTTCAGGGAAAACATAAAAGGAAGATATGGGCAATGACAACTCATCCACCAATTCAAGCATAAATTCAAATTCAATTAATAACCATCTTTTGACAAACCCAGGTTGTTCGGTTCTATTTGTTTTACGAGAAATTTCTAGGAAAACGTAAAGGGAAGAAGATATAGGCAATAACATAAACTCACCCACCAATTCAAGCATAAATTCAAATTCAATTAATAACCATTTTTTTACAAACCCACCAATTCAATTGGATCGGCCAATTACTAGAAATTGGGTGAGATATGGGCAATGACAGCAACTCACCCACTCATAATATCCACAAACACCCACTGAGGAGCTAGACTTCACACACCCAATTAAGAAAAATCGATTATTCCCTTTATAATTACCACAAAACATTAAACCATAGCGTACTTTCCTTAAAAAAGCGGTATGAGGAATCAAGAAAAAGAAGAGGGGCTACATGAGGTTTTATAGTCGGAGACAGAGAGTAGATTGTCAGAGGTGTACCATGTTTGGAGGCCATTTCCCGTGAGCAAAGGTCAGGTTTCAATACAACCTCTCTTGTCAAAAAAGATGACAAATATGGTCACCAATCGCTTCTTGAAACGACATTGTTTTAGTATCATTATAAAATGACATCATTTCAATAATCTAACTCACTTTTGCTAATTATGTTGGCATGTCTGATTCCTCTGGACACGTGGCACTACCACATTAGCAAAGATAACGGAGACACTAACGTCGGGCTAAAATTGAAAAAAATTGAAAGTTTGGGCATTTTATTGCTACTTTTTAAAATTCGGGCTATAATTGAAAATTTGACAAAAGTTTAAGATTTTTTGTAATAATAATAATAATAATATAAATAATAATAATAATAATAATAATAAATATTTATTATTATTATTATTATTATTATTATTATTATTATTATTATTATTATTATTATTATATAGCTAAGTAATTATGTGGATCCTTTAAGGATATTTTTGTCCAACAAATCCTCATTTTTATTTTCAACCCACTTGGAATAGATAAAGATATGGGGAAGGATGAGTTTACTTATTCCCCAGACTCAAGGAATAAATAAACCCTTAGATTATATATTCTGTATGTTTTCTTCAACCAAACAAGAGAATAACCTATTACCAAGAATAGATTAAGAATGGTATGGTGATTCTAGTCAACCAAATACCCCATAATAGTATCCACATAACAAGTTGAGTAAACTCTACAATTATTGTAAAGAATGTTAGGTAAGAAGTCCTAGCTCCCTTGGAGCGTAAACTTATTTATAATAAGTTCTAGATATTTTAGTAATTTAACCGAAATAAATTCTAATTTCAATTAAACTTTAATTGGAATAAAAATTAATTCTAGTAAAATACCAATTGGGCCCAAATAAGATTCAATATATCATATTGGTTCTTATTTATTAAATATCTTATATTTAATCATAAAGTTTCTCAAACTTTACATTCAAGTCTAACTTAATTAAGACAACTTTTCTCTCTTCAACATATTTTTTGTGTGTGACCCATTAGGCTCCTAAATATATTAGCATTGGGTATAAATTATAACCCTAAATCACATTTACGATCAGACAAATTAAATTCCTTTAATTTATTATTAATTCTTTAATTAAATAATTTATTATTTATATATCAAAATTACATCTACCAATGTATCATGAGCATCTAAATATTTAAGAATGTCAAAGTAATTTTGACTATCCTTTTCATACATGACTTTTTCATATAATTTAATCATTTCATCATATACTATTTTGATTAGACATAGAGGATATAATTAATCTCTACTTTATTCGAGTCTAATCATATTAGTTCTCCAATATTAATAATTTATTTAATTAATGACATTTGAAAACTATTTTCAAAATGTCATTCTTTAGCTAATAATTTATCGAATCAATACTAATCGAGAACAATGAAACGTTCTTCATAATCACTTTAAGGTAATGAATCTTATATTAATCACTCAATTATCTCTATATAGTTCATGTTATATTCAGAGACTATCAACTATTACCTTTGAATAAAATAGGTCATAAATAGTATCAAAACACAACAATCCTTATATGAGATAATTTGTAGATTTTGAGTTAAAGGATCACTTACATAATCATCACAATGAGAATTTCCATCGATATACAAGTTATTTTTCAAAAATGAAATTCTTATATGGGATCAGTTCAGTGACCTTGTTCTCTAACAAACACCCATGTATTTGTTCAATTATCTCTATATTTTAGTCTATAAGATCTACTATTTCCTTTATAAGGAAGAAACATAATAGGTGATAGTCTTTTTATGCTCTATTAATGTCCAATATTAATAGAGCAATGACTAAAAATAATTTAGGGATAATACATAAATGCAATATGAATATCATAATTATGATCTCATTATAATTTTATTTGTAATGCATATTTATCCTATGAAATTTAGCATATATTTCTAAATATGTATAAGATAAAGAGTCTCTTTAAATATGTCACTAAACTACAACCAATCGATTGGTTGTAATGCATAAACCAATATCTTCATATGTCGTTCTTCTCTCAAACGTAACTATAGGATACAATCAAAGTTGAGGCTAGTATTCATCTATATATGACGAAGGTTTGAAAAACTAGGTCTAACATTATGGAGAAATGGGTTACTTTTTCTATAAAAATAAAGTGGTGGTACCTTTTCATTCCATTTTTATCTAACAAGCCCTTTAAGAATTTCATGGCTTATCATCATAGGGCATTCAAGAGTATTAAAATTGCATTGGAGGTTGGCTCAACAATTCTACTGGCCATCCATATGTCAAGTAATGACTAGCTATATTGCTTTTTATGAGGTCTACAAAAGAACTAAGTCTAAAACCTTGTCACTAATAGGCTTCTTCAACCATTTCCATTCCATACCTTCTAAGAAGATAACACCATGAACTTCATAGAAGGTCTTCCCTATTAGAATAGCCAAAACAACATTTTTGTAGTTGTTAATCACTTAGAGTAAATCATCACATTCCCGTTGTTATCACACACTAATAATGTAAAAAGACGGCAGAGAATTTATGGAAGGACTAGTTAAAATTCATGGCATGTCACATTCCATTGTAAGTGACGACAACCTGATGTTCAACTATCATTTTTATTATGAGCTCTTTAGGATGTTAGGAACATAATTATGAGTGAGCTCTATCTATCACCCTAAATGCATGAGCAATTAGAGATGGTGAACATTAAATATTACCTCATAAGTTTAGTCATCAACAACTATGAAAGTGGCTTCTTTGCCTTCAACAAGTAGAATATTGGTATACTGATACCTATCATATCTTTATAAAACTAACTTCTTTTTAAGCTTTATACGAGAGAGCACCTCCAACGATTCCCCACTACCATAAAAAAACTTGCCTAGTACATGAAGTTAAACTTACTTTTAACTTCTTGAGATGTTCTTCTAAAGTAACTAAAAGATGATTTAATTATGAAAAGGAATATAATGAAGCAATATATTGAAGCAAAGACATAGGACATTAAATATCAAATAGGGGATTTGGTCTATTAGTGGCTTCATCCTTACTACCAACAATTTGTCTTCAAACGAGCTTATTAAAAGCTTACTAATAAGTACTACAGACCATTTAGATAAAAGAAAGAATAGGAAAGGTGACTTACAAACTAAATCTTTTATAAAAATCTCACATCCATCCTGTATAGAAGAAAGAATGGGAAAGGTGGCTTATAAACTAAATCTTTCACAAGGATCTCACATTCATCCAATTTTTCATGTATCAAGTTTTAAATGAAAAATCAAAGATAATGTCTCAGCTAGTAGTGAATTATCACTTGTTATACATAATGGTGATATTATCATGTAACTAGTAGCCATTTTGGACACAAACTAGATTAAAAAAGGATCCAAATTTATTGAGAAAAATTTGATCAACTGGAAAAGACTTCTTACCAAGGATGGCATATGAGAAAATGCTCAAGATGTCTAGGAAAAATTCATGAACATTAAGGACAAGGTACCAATTAAAAAGGAAGTACTAATGAGCCAAAGAGGTCCAATAAGGTGTCCATTATAAATCCAAAATAAATTGACTAATACATAACTTGACCCAAATTTTTGAAATAATGTTACCAATTTACTTAAAAATATGTCAACTAGTTATTTACTTTAACTGTTGTTTTTTATCTGAATAAACTAGCTACCATGTTACTAGTAGTAGGTAATATCCTATTTCTTAGAGCTATTATCTAATAATTAGAAAAAGTAGTTAAATCTTTATTATATTTAAACGCCTTCTCAATCGACTAAGAAGGTAAGTTGTTATAAGGCCAAGAATTTACAAGACATATAATCAGTTCATAATGGGAAGTTCATGAACAAGGCTGCTGCTTAGTTTGTTAATTAATTAATTAATCCCTTTATTTGATATTATCTTGTATTTTTGTTTTGTGTTGGCCTTTGGGTCAAGTGCAATTCCTTTTATTATGTAGTAGTGGGTTTGTCAAACAGTTATTTTAGGAAGCAGTTATTTTCCCTCAAGGCTTTATGAAGCCATCATTGTACAGATTAAGAAGGCATTGAGCAAAAAAAATTCCTTCTTTGAGTTTCACTCAAAACAAAGGTCCCGGGTCCCCTTCGAGCCAGAATCATAGGTAGAATAAAGAAGATTCACTCAACACTGAGCAACAAACCCCAAACTCGATCTTGTGCTAACATATTGGTATCAGAGCTAAGAGTTATGAGGGATTAGGTTCAACAACTATTAGACCAGATTCTTAAGATGTTACAGGATGAGAGGGAGGCTAATTGCACACGAGACTCCAAAATTGAAGAGCTTTCCAGGGAATTGGCCGCCTCTAAGCTAGAAATGTCAGTAGTTGGAGAGTGAAGTAAGAGTCGTGGAAAAGAAAAGGACGGAGACTCGAGTTCAGGCACCAAAGTGGCGCTGGAGGGGCATACGGTGTCAAAACTGGCAAAATTAAGCTTCCCCAACTATGGAGGGCAGGAAGATCCATTGGGATGGCTTAATAGGTGTAAATATTTTTTCCGCCACTAACACACTAATGAAGAAGAAAAATTAGAACTTGCCTCCTTTCACAGGAAGGGAGATGCCCAAATCTAGTTTATCCACTCGAGGAAGATAACCCCCATCTTTCTTAGGAAGGGTTTTCGCTGCAATGTAATTTGTGCTTCGAACCTTCTGTTAATAGCTGAAAATTGGTGCCTTGTCTAAGTTGTGCCAGATAGGTAGTGTGGCTGATTTCTGTAAAGCATTTGAATAGTTGGTTTCCTGAGCCAATACTTTAACTCAAGAGCAGAAAGTGAAGATTTTTATTAGTGGGTTAAAAGACGATATCGCGGTAGATGTTAAACTTCAATGTACTAGTAAATTGGCTTCAGCCATGAGCTTAGCGAGACTTTATGAGCAACGGAATCAACCTCCCTGGAATTATGATTTACGGCATCCCAAGGCAGAATTGATCACAATGCCAAATCCAAAATCACGTAGTATTCGCAGATTAACTCCTGCTGAGATGGAGGAATGAAGGAACAAGGGTTTTTGTTTCAATTGTGATAAAATGTTCGTGAGAGGTTACCAATGCAAACGGTTATGTTGGATTGAATTTTCTGATGAAATAGATGATGATGAACATGACTCATATCAATCTTCAAAATGTGAGCAACCTAAAATTTCAATTAATGCTATCACAGGGGAGGGGTGTTGATACAACCAGCCTTCGCAATGGAGTTCCACGCCTTACACATCAAGCTATACATGCCAACTGGTCTAATTACAACGTAACAAGCTTCAAGGCCCTAACAAGCAATACAAGCTTTTGTTCAAGCCCAAATCACAAGTCAAGTACATAAGGAGGCCGAAATATCCATGGAGGAACACCAAGGCACGCCCAAGCTTGTGACTTTGTTAGAGGAGGCGTTGGAAGAGGCTAGTACTTAACCATTTTGGGAAACAAGCTCAAGTCTTATTTGGGGCACTTTTTTGATAATTTGGGCTTGTTATTTATTATCTCTTATTTTAAGCCCAAGGACTTGTTTATAGGTTATTTTTTTAGTTAGTAGCATGTGCTTTCATTAAAAGTCACATGACTTAGTTTTTTTAGCTTAGTTCCTTATGAACCAAGCGT
The DNA here is from genome assembly GCA_025629845.1 of Erythroxylum squamatum. Taxonomy (NCBI): domain Eukaryota; kingdom Viridiplantae; phylum Streptophyta; class Magnoliopsida; order Malpighiales; family Erythroxylaceae; genus Erythroxylum; species Erythroxylum squamatum. The sequence goes on along the minus strand of JAOTBA010000002.1, from coordinate 30,178,015 downwards.
GTGGGCCTATTAAAGTGCTTAACAAGGCCCATACACCCCTCTTTTCTTGTTTAGGTTATTTTGAGACTTATTTGTTTTAATGTGTTTAGTCCATTCCTAAAAAAACTTGGATCAGATTATGTTCAATGGGCTAGATAATCCTAGATTTGTTAGGATTAGCCTAGCTTTCATTAAATGGACCTGCAAACCCATTCCTACTAGGGTTAGGACTTGGTCAAGGGTATTTATACCTTATTATATCCTTGTAACCTTAGATTTGATGATTAATAAAATTTTAGAATTGAATTCTTCAAGTGAGGTGTGAATGTCTTCATGGTTACTTCAAGAAATTGATTTGCATCAATAAGTAAGTACTTGCAACATAAATTGATTTTTGATTTCATTAGGATTGGATCTCAAACTTATGATTTAGGGTTTGATCTAGCATGTTTAAATTGAATAGAAAGTTAGGGGTTTGATCAATAGGATTAGGAGGGCTTTAAGAGCCTTGTTTTCTTGGGGTTTCCGTATCAGTGGGCCTCAGCCAATGAAAGTGATAGGAAGTGTAAATGGGCAAAGAATTATAGCTTTGATAGATTCAAGGAGTACCCACACTTTTATTGGTTCGGTGCTAAATAAAGAAATGTGGATTGACACTAGACGTTGCTCCTAGAGTTAGGGGATGTGTTGCCAATGGGGATATGATTGATTGTTTGGGAAACGTTCAAGAGTTGGCAATTAAACTAGTGAACGTGACTGTGAAGGTGAATCCATAAGTTCTCACACTTAGTGGGGTTGATGTTGTTTTTGGTGTTAATTGGCTCAAAACCCTTAGGCCCATTGTGTGGAACTTTGATGAGTTGTGGATGAGTTTTAAGATGCAAGCCCAGCCCATTATCTTATATGGAATTAAAAGTAGTAGGCCTCTTAATCCCTTAGAGGTAAAAAAGCTTTCGGTGACCAAGGGCAATAACCAACATATTCAAACACTTTTTTCAGAATTTGCAGCTGTGTTTCGCAAACCTCAGGGGCTGCCACCCACTCGTCGTTGTGATCATCAGATTCCATTGGAACTAGGTGCAAAGCCCGTAGTAGTGCGCCTTTATCGTTATCCTCATGCCCAAAAGGAAGAAATCGAACAACAATGTAATAGGTTGCTACAACAGGGGATTATTAGACCAAGTAATTCTCCTTATTCTTCTCCAGTGATTTTGGTTCATAAAGCTGACGATTCTTGGTGAATGTGTATCGATTATTGGGAATTAAACCTGAAGACAATAAAGGACAAGTTTCCTATTCCGATGATCGATGAATTGATGGTGGAGTTACACGAGGCCAGATATTTCAGTAAATTAGATTTAGTTTTTGGGTATCATCAAGTCCAGATGTGGGAGCCAGATGTTGAAAAGACAGCTTTCCGTACCCACCATGGTCACTTTGAGTTTCTAGTGATGGCATTTAGCCTAACAAATGCACCGTCTACATTTCAGTCCCTAGTGAACGAAGTATTTGCCCCATATCTCCATAGATTGTGCTAGTATTTTTTGACGATATCTTGGTGTACAGCAGAACCGGAAGTGAGCATGGGGGTCATCTTTGTTTGGTGTTCCAATTGCTGGAGAAAAACTAGTTGTATTTGAAGCAATCAAAATGTTCGTTCAGACAGCTACAAATATCTTATCTAGGACATATAATTTAAAGTGAAGGAGTGATGGCTGATCATTCTAAAATTAATGTTATGAAAGATTGGCCGAAGCTAACAACAATTAAAGCCTTGCGTGGGTTTCTTGGATTGACAGGTTATTATCGTAAATTTGTACAATATTACAGTATCATCACAGTACCATTGATGGCTATGGTTAAGAAAAATTCCTTCAAGTGGACTCCCGATGCTATTATTGCTTTTGATAAATTGAAAATGGCTATGGTATCCACACCTGTATTAGTCCTCCCTAACTTCTCTAAAGAATTTACAATTGAGTGTGATGCCTGTGATACTGGAATCGGGGCTGTGCTCTTACAAGAAAATCATCCTGTGGCCTTTTTTAGTTAAGGATTGGCTGAATGATACCACAGACTTCTAGTTTATGAGAAAGAGATGATTGGATTGGTGCAGGCAATTAGACACTGGAGGTCTTATTTTTGGAGAAGACATTTTTCGGTCCGAACCGATCACTATAGTCTTAAATTCTTGTTGGAATAGAGGTTGTTTACTCCTCCTCAGCAACATTGGGTCAATAAAATTCTTGGGTATAATTTCTCAGTTGAATATAGGGCCAGAAAATCAAATGTGGTGGCAGCTGCTTTGTCACGCAGGGACGGGGACAATAAAGAGCTCATGGCAGTGTTTATGCCGCAAGTAATTCTCTTCGATGAAATTTGACTTGAGCAACAAAATTATGTTACAGTTCAAAATTTAATTAAAGGGGTGCATGAAGATTCTGTGGGAGGGCAATGGTCCATAAAGAATGGTTTGTTAATGTATAACAATTGAGTTTTTGTACCAGTACATTCTACTTCTATTTCTTCTATTCTTTCAGGAATACACTGTCTAGGGCATGAAGGGTACCAAAAAACACTTTTCAGGATTGCGAAAGATTTTTATTAGAGAGGTATGAAAAAAGATGTCCACGTCCCTATCCGATCTTGTGGTGTTTGCCAATGGCACAAGATAGAAAATCTTCACCCAGCTGGGCTGCTACAGCCGCTACCCGTGCCATCTTAAATTTGGGCTAATGTTTCATTGGATTTTATTGATGGCCTGCCTAATTCACATGGTAAAAATGTAATTCTTGTAGTGATTGATAGACTCTCAAAATATTGTCATTTAATGGCTATTTCACACCCTTATTCTGTTGTTAGTGTGGCTAAAGTTTTCTTTGATAATATGTTTAAGTTGCATCATTTGCCTGAGACAATGGTCAGTGACCGTGATGTGACATTCACAAGTGCCTTTTGGAAAGAATTGTTCTGTTTAAGTGGAACAAGCTTTGTTTCAGTTTCGCATATCACTTACAATCAGATGGACAGACAGAAGTGGTAAACCGAGTGGTGGAAGTGTATTTGCATTGCTTCACTAGTGTATAACCAACAAAGTGGGCAACGTGGTTAGCTTGGGTTGAGTATATATATAATACCAGCTACCATTCGGCCATCAAAACTACTCCTTTTGAACTGGTGTATGGAAGGCCACCACCAAAATTGTTATCTTATTGTCCTGGATTATCAAAATTGGAGGCGGAGGATCAAGCGTTAAAAGAGAGGGATGACACTTTATCGGTCCTTAAAGAGAATTTGCTGCAAGCGCAACTCATAATCAAGAAGTCTTACAATATCCCATTTAGCTTTGACTGGGACCTATCACTATGATAACTAGAATTTGACATATTTACGATCAAGAGGAGAATTCATTAAGACTGAAAGCTTTGAAACGCATTCACAAAGACCATATCAGCTATAATTAAGGAATAACTGATTTCTTTAGATATACATAAGATTAATAATCTTTTTTACTCTTATTCCAAAGTACTATCTTTCATGACTCATCATGCGATAAATGCATCTATCATCCGAATACTAAAATAGATGCACTTGAACTTCTTGAAGCTATCATATTATGCAAAAGAGATGGACAAGGAAATCTATGCATATCTCTTCATATGTATTCAGTTTCCTGAAATTACATTTGATGGGGAGCTCATACAATCTATAACCTTTATATCTTTTATACTTTTCTAGCTTGAAAGTAAAATCGATGTAGTACATAAAACTCATAATGCAAATCAAAGTAAAGTTTACTTGAAACGAAATTTCATACACTTATGTGTAATTGTCACAGTCTTTGCTAAGCTTCTAGCTACATCCAAACTGCCCACTTTCTTACAAACCACCAGCGACACCCAACCAAGTATGTCAAGATATGTCATACAACATGCATAAATGAAAGATAAATGAAATGGAGTTAGAGAAAGGTTACTGGACTTATCTGATTATGGCTATTTAAATTTGGACGTAAAAGATTTTTCAAATTCTAATTAGATGTAACATTAAGTTTAAATGATTTATTTTTCAAAGTAATTCATAAAAGTTAGTGTCTCTTTTATTCCTTTAAAATATATACATAAGATCATATATGCAGTTAAATTTTTGAAAATTAATGCTAAGTTAAATTTAATTAAAATGAAATGTTAAATATTAAATATTAAATATTAAACTAATTATTTCAATAATCTCAGTGAAATTACAAATTTAAAATAAATATATATTAAATTATAACAAAAAAGTTTCCTTGGTTTTCCTGATTCATTAAAAAATATGTTCATCAAAAAGGAAATAAAAATAACTATTTGTTAATATTTAAAAAATTTTGAGATAATATTAAATAAATTACTTCAAGAATATGAGTAGTTTTTTTAAAGATAAAGAACACAATAAATCAATTTCAAACTATCATTAATTGCTATCAAGTTTATGTTTCAATTACGAATGGACATTTAAAGTTAATAAGTTTTTGAAAAACACATACGCCTTAAAAATTCAATAGAAGGTTTAAAGGATAAATTTTACATAAGAATTTAACTTATATCTTAATATTTAATAGTGTTCAAAAAAATTAATGGATCTCCAAACTTCCCTTGAAATTTCACTAATTAATAATCATGTGGCTTTGTTTATTAAATATGGGAACCCTTTTCCAATATCACATCCTAGCCAATGTATGGAATTTCGTTCCGTTCCGGCCGGTACCGGCTGGAACGTACCGTACCGGCTAGAATCCGGAACGGAACAAGCCTCATCGGTACCGACCAAAAATACCGGTTGGTACCGGTGGTTTTCGATCGGTACCGGCCGGTACCAACGGTTCCGGAAAATACCGGCCGGTACCGTAAAACTTAAAAATCCTAGGGAC
>JAOTBA010000002.1:30159183-30169739 GCA_025629845.1 Erythroxylum squamatum | reverse complement strand
GAAAAAAAAATTAACGGTTAATTTAGGGTTTAATGGAATAACCCTTCAAGGTAAGACGGTCAAGTTTCAGGTTTTATAATCCAAGAGTTGGACTCCGGTAACGGGAGCCAACAATTTGGTGGTTGTGGAAGGCTCAGAACTTATTGATCTTTCAAAAGGAGTTTATTTCCTTAGCAAATTTGAATGGTTGTGTCTTTAAAGTTGCAATGGATGTGTCATTGACTTCTGATTCAAAACCGAAGAGTCAAGTTGTGAGGCGTTGGATTGGTTGCGCCTCCATCTGGTTAGGTGAAGTTGAATTGTGACGGCAATTCTATTGTTAATCTTAGGCTGACTAGTAGTGAAGGGTTGTTGCATGATTCATTTGGTCATTGGCTAGGGGGTATTCGTTTCGAATTAGTGTTTCAACTATCTTGGTGGGGGAGTTATGGTCCACTCGGGATGGTTTGATTTTTGCGTGGAATCACGATTTTCGGCAGGTCGTGGTAGAATCTGATAGCATGGAGGCGGTGCGGATAGTGACTTGTGGTGTTATCTCTTCACATCCCCTATCTATTTTGGTTGTGGATATTCAAGCTTTTTTGCTAAGAATTGGAGTTGCTCTATTAGGCATGTGCTTCGTGAAGGTAATTTTGCAGCAGATTGTCTAGCTAAATTGGGTCATGGCATTTTTTCAAATTTTCAAGTTTGAGATGATATTTCTGAAGCACTCTCCTTGATTATATGGGCTGATGCCTGTGATATTTCTTTTATGAGGTAGTTTTAGTTTTGTCTTAGTTGTAACAAAAAAAAGGAAGGTCAAGGGTTCGTGTTACCACTGTGTTGGCTAATATAGGGCGAATATGATAGGATGTCACAAAATCTTGGAGAAACAAAATGCTCTCGTTTTAAATATGAAATGAATATTAGTGTGTATTGGAGCTACCTTGGTTAGGAGAAAATCCTTTTTAGAAACAAATAAAATGTATTGAAATATGAGGAGTAACACATTACTGTGTTGATGCTATATTTTGAGTCCTCTCATTGTCTGTCAAATTCACCTTAAAATTTACAAAGAAGTCAAAATTTACATGTTCATTGCCCAAGTGGATATTTGAATTAAACAATAGTGATAGTAAATATTTGAAGTAGGGACTTCTTTTTATGAAGGTGCTTAAAACCTAACGAAAAATTTTGGAGAAGGGGACTTTGTTTTATAAAGGTGTCTAAAACTAAGAAATAAATTTTGCAAAGTGGATGTTCGGAATCAATTTAAGCTATAAAGGTGTCTCGTCATGTTGTCCAATTTAAAATCCTTTTAATGGATGAAGCTATAATGATTACAATTTCAACTTTTATTAACTCTGATAAAGTTGCACTAAAGAATATCGCAGGGAAATTAACCCAAGTATTACCTTTTGTAAATAGAAAACATAAATACATAGCCATCAAATTCCTTTTTATACTTCTACCATTAATATCATTTACAGAACTTCATAATTCAAAAACATCATGCTGAATAATGTTTTTTTTCCTTTGTTTATATTGCATCATATTTTTCAAGACTTAAAAGTAACGTGTTGAAACACATTCACATTGTGCTTATCAAAAGAGACCCCATTCCATTTAAAACGAACCAATTCTAAAACACATTCAGATCATACTTTACAAGATGATTTGAGACTAGCTAAGCTATAACAACATTCTAGTAAAATTTTCCAATCACACTTTCATGTTAATTATACTAACTTCGGAGTTATTGATGCCTCTATAACCATTAGACCTAACTTATGATCACATTAAAGTGGTATAATCATAGCAAAATTGAAAAAGCAAGCAGCACATTAAAGCACTATCATCACCCAAAAGCCTCTCACAATTCAAGATAATAAGTTAGAGAATGGGTAGGAGAAGAACTTTCGAGGAGTTGATAATGGTAGTGAGAAGAGGATCTAACAAACGACGATGAGAAAAAGGAGTTGATGCACGGACGTAGCTAGCTCACCACTGGGCCCCCCAAAATTTATAAAAATTAAATATTTTAATTTTTAATTAATATATATATATATACACAAGGACAGAGTTATTTGGAGCTTATTGGTACACTAGGCCTCCCAAGATTTTAAAACTTACATATTTGGGCCCTCCTATCTTAAATTCCTAGCTCCGTCACTGATGAGCAATGGTGAAGAGAGAAGCTGACGAGCTTTAGTAAGGAGACGAGTAGTGAGCTTGGTGTAGGGAAAAGTGGACAACTAAGGGTCTTTTGGTTCCACTTTTTTTGTTGCAGTTTTTAGAATTTTTTTTTTTTTTTAATTTATGTTTTTCTTTAAAATAAGAACAAAAACTTGTCTTGTTTTTAATGTCAATGTAATTATATTTTTATCGCTGATAATAATTACATATTAGATAAAACTTAAAGATAAATTATTTTTAATTAAATAAATTTATTTTAATCTCTTTATATAATATTTATTAATAAATTATTAATAAAAATTATTTTATTTTATTAAAATAAATAATTTGAAATTAAAATTTGATTTTATTTGAAATTTAATATATTTCAAATATATTTTTAATTTAATTTAATATAATTACAAAAATTAAATAAATTATTAAGTAAAATTAAATTATTCATAATTCATATTAATTATTAATTATTAATTATTAATTATTAAATTAAATTATTCATAGTTCTTGTTAATAATTAATATATTAAATAGTTAAATAATATATATTTAGTTGATAATAAATCAAATTATGAAAAAATAAAAACAAAAAACAAAAAAATTTACGATTTTTATAATTTTTGAAAACTAGAAGAAACAAAGATTAAAAATAGAAATCCAAAAACCTCAAACAAACAAATTCTTTTACTGAATTTAAAAACAAAAAAAGAAAATCAAAATTAAAATTAAAAACAAACAGTTTTTTTACTTAATTTAAAAATAATATTAGAAAAATGGAAACAAATAAGCCCTTAAGATTTTTTGTTTCTGTTTTTTCTTTCAGTTGTATTAATAGAATAAAATAAATTTTATTAATAATATTATATAAGAGATTAAAATAAATTTATCCAATTAAAAATAATTTATCTTTTTATCTAATTAATTATTATCACTAATAAAAATATAACTACATTGACATTAATAACCACGCAAATTTTTGTTTTTATTTGAAAGAAAAATAAAAACTAAAAATCAAAAACGAAAACTAAAAACTACAATAAAAAAATAGAAGTGAAACCAATTAACCCCTAAACAAACAGGTTTTTTTACTAAATTTGAAAACGAAAACAAAAAATCAAAAATAAAAAGGAAATAAACATGCCTTGAAATTAGGACGTGGGAGAAATTAATAATTCTTTTAGTTTAGTCATGCTTTTTTCTTATAAAATTTTGCTTCTTACTTGGTATTAATTTGTACATTTTGTGTACTAGCTGGTATGGTTTCCGTCAAATTAGTCAATGCCAGCCATTACTATAGTCTGGTATGATATTTTTCCTTTTAAGTACCATATTATGTACTAGTCAAAATAGTACCATATTCAATTCTTTGGTTCTTATAATGAAATAAAATTAAAATATATGGATCGAATAAAGCTTTTAAGCTCAAAATAAGTCCAAAACTAAAATAAAATGTGGCTGTCTTATTAAACCAAGAGGGGCTTTCAGGATCTAAAATTTTGAAGTAAAGAAAAATATGATAGAGTTGGACAACCATTGGACTTGATAAAGATATCAGTTGGGCCCATTGTCTGTCCTGGCCCATTGTCTTATCTACAACTTAAACTAAGGAACTAGAGATTATCAACAATAAAAATAAGGATTTTTTTGTAAAAAAGGAGAGATTTTATGTTTGACAATAATAAAGAGAAATACAATAATAAGAGAATTGACACATGTTAATGTTAATCATGAGATAAAGTTTAATGTAGGACTATACTTGATATAAAATGAGAGTTCAAATATTAAAGTGTAAAAAGTAAATTTTAGATTGATTTCAATAATTTACTTAAAATTATAATATTTAAATGCATGTACAAGTTTACAAAGAGATAATGAAACTAATTTATCTAATAAAAAGAGAAGGCTTAAAAGGCTACAAATTATTGGGTTAACATTTTTAAAAGCATGTTTAATTTTTTTAGATTTTTTAGTTTTGGTATTAAATAAAAATGTTAACCTCTACAAATTAATAAAATTTGGATCATACAAACTCTATTCATTAAGAAAAGTAATAGTTACTTTTATAATTTATAAATTACTATTTATAATATAATCGCAATTTGACAACTTTTAATTAACTATTAAAAGTTGAAAACCATAATAATTTATTATATAATAGAGGCTATTAATTTGTTAGGTATTAGTTAGTACATACTTTATGCATTTTGTTAGGTTTTTATTTTTTTATTTCATAATTTATAAGAGCTATAAAAAGTGATTTTTCACTACTGAAATATTTATGTATTCGATTAACTGTAGTTTCATCTATTTTATAATTTATAAAAATCATAAGTTTCAAATAATTTGATTTTATTTTTATTTAAAAATATATAATTATTAAGAATTATAAAATTTTTTAACAATAAATATTTTTAGAATTGAAAACCATTTAATTACTAAAATTTCAATTCATAATTTTTTAAGTTTTAGAAGTTTTCAATAAAAATGTGTTTTAAAAATATGTTTAAAAAATTATTATCAAAGTATAAGTATACAATTAGAAGTAATATTAAAATTGTCAAATCACTAAATTTTTATTAAAAAAAGATCTCGCATTTGAAGCTTAGGCTAATAAACATATTTATTTTTTAAAATTTATAATAAAATTAACAAAAAATTATTTAAAATTTTAGTTTTTGAAATGATCTTTATTTTAAAAAATTATATCAATTTAAAATAAATTTAAATTCTTACAATATTGATCACCAATTTATATTAATTAATAATTGCTAATAATGAAATCAATTTTCATCAATAATAAATTTATAATTTACATAAATTATAGACAAAATCGAAAGAATCATGAAATAAATAAAGTCTTTTCTAGTAAATAATATTATTTTAACATAAATTTAATTTCATATAATTTAAATACAATACATACCTATTTAAAATATAAATGTAAAATACCAAGTATAAATTCTATAATTTACTCGGCTGCAAAGCCAATCCCAAACCAGATAGTTCTTGGCCCAAAACCCTCGAAAAACCTTTACCGTCAGCTATGTCCGCGTCAGCAGCCGCCAGATCTCTTCTTCGATCCACCGCCATCAGAATCTCTCCGGCTGCAAGGCTTGCCTCCGGCAGTAGAACTAGAGTTGGAACCGGACGCAGACCTGCTGCCTCTCCATTTGGCATCTCTAAACAGAGCCCACTATCTCATCGCATTTTCAGGTGAAACAAAATCTGAACAATTCGTCTTTCTTCTCTCTTTCATCGATGTTCAGAGCCTGGTACAAAACTTGAAGTTTGATTATGGATGTTTTTACTTTTTTTTTATTGGGTTTCGAAGGTCACCGGTTGAACTGAGCTGCTGCGTGGAAACGATGATTCCATATCACACGGCTACTGCATCTGCATTGCTAACTTCGATGCTCTCCGTCTCTCCCCGTAGCTATGGTTGGACTCCTGAAGGTTAATCTTAGCATCCATTACCCTTTATGTGCATAGAGATCCTTTGATTATATGTGGATGTCTCATTTTGTTTTATGGGGCTTGATATTGAATAGGTGGCTGAGAAATAGGTAAAGGTGATTGATTCGTTTTTTGATGATTGAGGATGGTTTTCTTGTTAGTAGTTACACGTAAGTCCACTGCGATTGTAAAGCTGCGATCTTCATTGTTTTGATTTCTTTTGTTGTGCGGATGGTTCGCTTACTTAATTAATAAAACTTGAAACTTAAAGAATGAAAAGCAAAATGCTTTCAAATTAAGAACCAAGTATTCCACATCTAAAGTATAGAATCATTTGTTTTTTATTAAATGCTTTCTGTGCTTACATTCTTCTGATTTACTAACGTAAGACAGAAAGAGTATATATCTATGATTTGATAGAAGACATAAACTGTAAATTAGAGCTGTTATATACTGTAAACTAGAGCTATTTAACTTTAAATAAGCTTCATATTTGCTGAATTTAGTATTTAAGAGATAAAAACAACGTATGTTTACGAACAACTCCTAGGGTTTGTTATAAGAATTAGGAATCACCCGTAATATTTGAAACAAATTAGTCTATCAAATCAATCGAATTGGTTTATGGTGTCACTTTTAGGTTTCAAATATTACTTCAATATCTGGAATCAATCTCAGAAAGAAAGCATCACATCCCAAACTTAAAATTGAGAATTTCTGAAAAATCTAATTCTTTTCTTCCTTAATAGATCATAATATGAAAATCGTAGAGAAGTTACTATTAAAGAAAACAATCCCTAAACTATTACAGAAAAATAATGAACTAAACGGATATAGCATGCTAATGCTTAAGTTAATCTCCTTCTTGTGCATCTATAGGTGTGAAGGCCACTTATTTTGTATTTTTTATATTATATCAAAAAATAATATTCTGATAATTTAGAACTCTTTTTGGCTTAGGTGTCTAGAGAAGCATTGCAGGCCTAGGGTTGAGTAGTTGGTCCATAACAGGAAGATCTTGAGCCCTAAAACCGTTGTGCTGTAAACATAGATTATCTCTGCATCAAGATTTTGGGTTTATTTCTCTCGTTAGTCTGAGCTCTCTCTACATTGGCCCTTGATAAATAAAAAAATATATTCTTCTTCCTTTTGTAGGGAAATCCAAGCCTAGATGAAGACCAGGCCACAAAAGATGGACTGATGTAATTTCTTTTTTGTTAAATATTAGAATTATTGGAATGCCTTAGCTGGTTTTCTGAGGACATTTTAGAGATGTATTCCAAGTTAATTACTCTCTTATAGCTTCATGGTGATTGACTTTTGTTCCCAAATAATCTCAATTATTCGTCCTACATTGGAAGAAAATTAATAAAATTTCCGTATGCTTTTTTTAAGTACTAGGGAACCATTAGATCAGATCGTGCTATACTTTTTACTTTTAGAATGATGAATGAGAAGAGGGCCCTGTATGGTTCAAGCGTCTTGAAAATAGATAATATGAACTTGAAAGGTTTTCTGTAAACCATTTTTCATTTTGAATGGTTCTTGTTGAGTTGATATTAAAAAGTTCGGCCGAAACAACATTGCACTGTTGACTTAAACATAAATCAGGTCATGTTTCTGTATATTGATTTCATTACAATCCTATGCTAAAATTTGTTGTACTCACTCAGATTGCAACGATGATGTATGATGAAAGTCAAGAGGGTTCGAGCAAAGTATTTGTACATGCACTCTGAGAAGGTAGAGAAATAAAGTACATATTAGGGTTTAGATGCTTCTGGATGTTATTGAGCTAGCAAGTGGTGATTCTCACTATATGAGAAGTTCCATTGAAGTTGTCCTAAGTTGGCATGTTGAACGTGGTTTTTATCAATAAGCACCCCAATAAAGAGTTGGTATTAATACATGAAGACTTGAAATAGGCCTAGGTTTTGACCCATACTTAATTTTGTAGACCCTGATTAGCATATTAAAGACTGATGAAATAGCTTGTTTTGCTTCTACATATATGTTTCCAGTTTATATTTTGATCTTTTTTGTTTTGTAATATTTTCTGATTAGGTCCCTGATTGATTCTTATTGGCTTTGTTTGGTCTGGGGAATATCTAAGGATGCCGCCGCACTGTTATTTATATATCTAACTAACAATATACTTAGAAGGTATATTAGTAACACATTTGTACTATCTTTCCTTTATGTTGTAGATGGATGATTTTATATTTGCGGTGTCTTGCACGTAGTAGTTTCATGGATTACAATGGAAATGACTTGCTTGAAGCTTGAACTTCGTTGTGGAATTAAAATCCCATAGTCTGCAAGCATCTGGAAGTAGGTATATTGTTGCAAACAGTTACAGTTTTGTAATTTTAAATGTTGATTATGGTCCCATCTGGAGGATTTTTTGTCATTGCAAGAGATGGGTTTTCCTAATGGCAAATGTGTTTTGAGCCAAGCTTAGGCACTGGAAAGTGCCGATTGAAAAAATCTGGATTGATCCCCGACTTGATCTGGTATGCTAGTCAGACTGCTTTAATGAGCTTTGTCAGGTGAGTAAAATAGGTGGAATTTGATAGAATGGTATTTGGCCCATGGCATCTTTTACCATTATGAACAGCTTTGCTGCTCATAGTAGATCACGTCTTTTGATAAAATTGACAGTTTCAGCTGGATTGAACTTTCTAATGCAAGTTTTAAGCCTCCTGGGAGTGAAGAAAAAAAAAATTCCAAGTAGTAAGGGAATAGTTCTCAACTTGAGTCATTGTTAAGTAGACACTATAGTTATTATCTGACAAGCACCCCATTAAACAACAAATAGAGCAAAACAATCTGTCACCTTTCTATTCCTAAGTATCACTAAGATGCCACTCTGTAATACTTCAAAAAAAATGCAATTACTCCTCAGCTGGATGAGGAACTGTCACCATTTCACACTCGACGAGGGACTGATTAATCGTTGTCCTCCTTTACAACAAATTTAGAAGGTTCACCAACTCAACGGCTAACCTCATCGAATCTTTAACATATCAATCTTTGCATCTCGAATGATGACAATGGTATCTGGCTTCATCAAATCAACTGCACGAGACAAAGGCATCGTAATGATCATTATACTACAATGCAACATAAGGTTATTTAATAAATCTTCTTATTCTGCTCTTCAAAAAAAAAAATCTTCTTATTCTCAAGTTGGAAATGGATAATTGGTGAAATTGGTAACAGAATCTACATGTTATTTGTTTCCAGCACCACGATGGAATACAAAAATCCGAAAAAAGGGAAAGTGATCATCATGGAACTAGGATCTGTAGCTTCATAGAGTTAGCTTCCAGTCTACGATTGGAAAAGAAAGATGGGGTTTCCTGATGATTTAGAAACAAAAGAAAGAAGCTTGCATCGTCACTAGCGTACTAAGTCTCGAGGTTGTATAAAATATAACAAGCTAAAGAGAAACAAAACTAGGATCATTGAATATTGAAACAGTGCAGTTCTCTTGCCACAGTTCAGACAAAAAAAGGCACATGTTCTTCGGATAAACACCAGCGCTGTAAAACATGAAATGACACTGCAACAAGAAGCGACGGCTTTTGCGTCATAATCTAAAGTTAAAGACGAATCCGGCAAAACCCAACTCAAAATATACTAATTTGTGCCCAACACCTAAAAGTTGATTGTAGTTTATTAACATAATTATTGAAAGATATTTCTTATTTTATACATATTCAAATGTATATGGTAAAGCCTACGTGATAAATATGCATTACAAATAAAATTATGATAAGATCGTAATTATGAGATTCATATTATATCTATTTATTATTTTTAAATTATTCTTAATCATTGTTTTATTAAGACTGAATGTTAATAGAGCGTAAAATAACTATATGTTATATTTCTTTCTTATAAATGAAGTAGTCGATCTTATAGACTAAAGTATTGAGATACTTAAACAAATGTGTAGGGACTTGCTAGAGAACAAATTCATTGAACTAACCCCATATAAGAAGTGACATTACTTGTATGTCTATAAAATTCTCATAATGATGATCACATAAGTGATAATTTAACCTGAGAACTCTAAAGTAGAGAGTTAGGGTTTATTGGATAAAGGAAAGGGAAAGAAATACTAGATTCTTCCATAATTCCATAGTGGCAAGAAGAAAATATAATAAAATAAGCTCTTTTACCAAGTGAAATAGGGTAGTTGTCTCTTCTCAAATGGAGATAAAGGAGGAAGTTTTTAACTTCCTCAAAAACTCTCTTAGTATGTCAGCTTATAGTAATTCTTTAGAGAAAATCCTTAGCTCTTTCATTAATAACCAATTGAAGTAAGACAGGACAAAGTTCATCGTCATTCCCTTTAATGCATAAGATGTAGAAGGGCTAGTGTTCTAAAAACCTAAATTAGTATTCTAAAAAGCATGGCCTTTAGTAAGGAAACTGTTTACAAAAGTAGTACTATAGTTATTTAAGAAAGGTAAGCTCTTGAAAGAGATCAATAATACTTTTATTTATCTAATCTTTGAAGTCCCCAACATTATTCACTCAATGAGTATTAGCCTATCTCATGCTGTAATTTTTTGTAAAAAGTAATTTATAAACTCTTAGCAGTAAGATTAAGGAGAGTTTTGAAACCTTTTATAAGTGATACTCAAGGTGCTTTCTTAGAAGGTATATAAATTAGGAATATTGTACTAATTTCTTAATAAGTATTCGAAGGATATTTAAGAAGACTTTCCCAAAGAATTGTTCTATTAGTGTGGACTTCTACAAATCTTACAACTCAGTAAGTTGGTAGTTTATTCTACCATTGCTTGAGGTATTTTATTTTTCTTGTAAAGTTCATAAACTAGTTAAGTGTTGGACCCCGATCTTTAAGTGAAAATTTAGAGATATTAAATGAAATTCAATGAGTGTTTTTGTATATGTATTGTG
>JAOTBA010000002.1:30107991-30120732 GCA_025629845.1 Erythroxylum squamatum | reverse complement strand
TCGACCCCATTTACCGCTGTGCGCAATTTATTTTCGTTTGGTGTTTGGGATTTATTTTTGGTGGATTCGACACCCATTAATGGATATTGTATTAGAGAGATCATAGATAAGGCATTACAGTGATGGATGTAATGAGAAAAAGGGATTTATGCACTAATGTCGATGTGAATGCAGGTGAATCACATGGGACCTAGTCTACCCAAGAAGAAGAATAAGGCTGCTCCAAGTAGCTTAGCACCTACACAACTGCAATCGCGATACCGTTAGCTAATTGGAAGTGCAGCTAATGAGCCATGGGCTCGTACACAGCCACAAGATCAGACACCTGTACGTACACAGGCACAAGCTCACACACGTGCACCTTTTGAGCCTACTTCAACACCAAGAGAAGTCACACCTATGCCTAGTATTCATCCTAGAGATAAGTATGACCAAATTTTGAATATGCGACGTGATATTGGTTCTCTGTCAACTTCTCAAGAGATGCCTCCAGCTTCTAATTATCTGACACTAGTAAATCACACTATTCTTCCCACTGTGGGCTCCTCTTCTACAAGCACTGCAGGTATGATCTTTCACATCACATTGGTTAAATTTATTAAGATTAATTATTTTGTTTATCTAGCTAATTAAGAGTATGTACCTTCATGTTCTTCAATATTCATTTACCCATTTGGGTTCATCTTGGCCTTAATCGACTCTAGAGACACCAAATTAGAGTGACTTATCATCTTTTGTTTCAATAATTCGACAAAACTAAGCTTATCATTCCAAAGCACTACCCATGGTCGTAGGGGACCTTCTCACGATTGTGACAGAAGCTAAACATCCAGGCCACGATCGTGCATTGAAGGCCATGATCGTGACAGAACCTAAAATGACCAGGCCACGATTGTGCACTTGAGGGCCACGATCGTGCCCTGCATTCTTCCCTCACTCTTCCACGAATTTATCAACCCTAAAGACATATCAAACACTTCCCACTTCCCACTTTCCACAATTCATACTTCATACTTCATATGCAACTTTAACTCATGCAAATTCAACTACCATATTAGCTACATAAATCTCATCAAAACCTTACTTAGTTGGTCATTCACCACATATCATTATACATGTAACCCTAACTTTGTCAAATTCAAGAACTCTTTAATAACATCCCTCTTTAATATAACCTTATCCTCATTTATACTTTAAATATCTACCTAAACCTCCATACAATCTACTATTTTTAAGTATCAAAAGCAAAACAGAAACCATCCATTCATCCATCAAATTCCAACACAACTTCATCATCAATACTATATGCAATACATCCCAATTCAATCATCATGAATGTTATGCTAGCATATATCACAATAAATTAATAAATCACTTACTTGTTCAGCTCAGAATCTCCTCAATCATCAAGCTACCACCAAACATGCAAGGATGAAGCATACTCCAAGAACAAGATGAAAAACATAAAAGAGTTTCAACCACAAGATGAAGACAACAAGATTTTGGAGTGACAAAGTGCAGAATTTTAGCAAAATCTCAAGGTTGGAAGGGGTGTCAATGGTGAGAAGAAGAAGAAGAGAGCATCAAAATAAAAACAAAAGAAAGATGGTCTTTCATGTGTGGAAACCGTGGGTGTAGGTGTGGTGAAGGAGTGGCCACTTGTCATGACACTTGTCATGCTAAGATTCAAGCCATATATGTAATAACCTATTTCTAGACTCAGGGATTTCGCTAGTTACATAAGTCATATTCTATAAGAATACATGAAGTGCATTACATTTGCATGCATTATATTTGCATACACATATGAATTATGATTTACATAGTATATGCACTCATTTGACATATCCCAGGGTATGAAAGATCTTAAATGTTTTTGATGTAATTGTGTGTTGATTATGTCTTGAATTTTGTTTTGGATGGATTATAATTAGTGAATTGGGAATTTATTGTTACAATTTAGTGATTGATAAGGTGATATGTGCATCTAGTCTAGGAAAAATGTTAAAGGACAAGACAAAATGATACATGGGAATGTAGGTTGAATGAGCCTATGAAATGGTGACATGTGGCATTAATAATAGAGTGACAAATGGCTTGAATAAATGAGTGAGAAATGATGGTATAGTTGCATGACATATGACCTAGTGATTAAGTGAAAAATGGACTAGTTATGGATTGACAATTGGTAGTGTAAGAGGAAGACACATGACTTGGCTCTTCATTTGACAAGTGGCAAGACATGTGTCCCACCTCTCCACCATGCACTTGTACCCACGACTTTCACCCTTGCAAGACCACCTTCTTTCATGTTTTGGTCTTAATCTTTCTCCTTCTTTCCCCTTACCAACGACACCCTCATATAATCTCTATAACCCTTAGATTTTTGTCAAAATTTTGCAACCCTCATCCTGCAACTAAAACCCTTTTATCCCATCTTGTTCTTGGTGTATGTTTGAATGCTTGGGAGGCTTGCTTAGCTTGTTAAATTGAGAAGACCTTGAGCTGAAGAAGTAAGTAATTGATTGCTTTATTGTGATATATGTGAGCATAACATCCATTAAGATTGATTAGGGGTGAATTGAGATGAATTGCATGTAGGGTTGATGACGAGATGTGCTTGAAACCTGATGAATGAATTGGTATTGTTCTTGATGTATGGAAACCCTAGGTTATAGATTGTTTTTAAGGATGAATTAGATTGAGAATTGAAGTATCTTTAAGGTATAATTGAGGTATAATTGATGAACTATCATGAAGGTGTCAAAATTTGGAAGAAAAGTTAAAGGAAAATAAAGGTGAAATTTTTGGTTCACTTATCCCACGATCGTGGGAATTGTATGGTTCCTTCCCACGATCATGGAAATGCTTGGCAGAGAGTAAATTTGTATTTTGTGTTTTGGTTGAATGATATAAGGGTAATACATTATACATTAGTGCTTTTAGACTTGATTAAGGCTTAAAATGAACTTAGTTTGATGTTGAATCAATTGGTTATGTATTTGATGAGTTTAGGTTGATAATTGATGTTATAACTTGAGGACTGGATTGTTTGATATCAATGTATATGAATTTGAGAAGCATGAGTTGTTAATCATATAAAGATGTCCTTATGAATGCAAATGTGATTAAAAGGATATAAGTAATGAATTAGGCATGATTGAATGAAAATTGGGAAATTTTGCAAACATAATGCTAGAAAAGGATTGGTGGATGTATGATTGATGAATTAAGAGTAACCAAACTTACTTAAGGCTTAACCTAATTGCAAGCAAGATATATAGAAGCCATGATGAATGAATGAGCAAGATTTGTGAATAAGGTTACATACCCGGGATAGTCAATTAAGCATGCATAGAACACAACACATATACATATGTATGATTGAGTACTCATTTGATTAAACAAGTTATTAATGTGTAAATATGTGTGTATTGCTTGATATAGAAGCACAAATTGATCGACAACATCCAGACATTGCCGGATCGTCCAGGCAATAGCTAATCTGAAGCATACTGTGAGTCAACCTAGATGTTTTCTCACTATATTTGATTTGTTTTTGTTTAAATTCCAATTACTGAATTGTTACCTATGAGATTGTGATAATTTCGAACATTGATAATCCGAGAAGTCCAATATTCGGGAATGTATTGGAAGTGCTATCTACTTGTATGTGAATATGGAAAAATGAGTGCTCAGCTAAAGGTTGAATGCTCGACTTAGATCTGATGAATATGATAAATGACTGTGCATACTGAATGAAAATGATTGATAGTATATTGTGTGAAATGATGCATTTCATGACATTAATATACATGATCAAATAAAAGAGTTGTGACTTGAGCAACCAATATGAAAAAAAGCTTAAAGCTCAGGAAATGTGCACACAGAGCCACAGGCTTAGTTATTAATGAGCTCGGTATTTACAATGGGTATGGGACAGTATCTTAAATGAGCCTGGTATCTACAACAGATATAAGATAGTTAAATAGGCGTTTGGTCACAATAAAAATAAAAATGGAAGTGGAGTCTCATGTGCATTTGCATATACATATCCTTACATGTATCCTGGGAATGATTGGAAAGAACCATTAATTTGAGTTTAATAGTGATATGAAATACCTGTGTATAAGTTGATGATATGAATGATTAAGATGAGTGATTGGATTGTTCTGAGATGACTTTATGAAATGTTTATATTCCTAATATGCTTGTAAAATATGATATGTATATTGTGATTTGGTATACCAACTGAGTGATGTGATGAATGAGAATTGATTCTGAATAATATGATATCTTCGTGAAATTGGTTTTATACTCGTGATATTTGTGTTTTGGCATGAGTGAGCACATTGATGATGGTTCACTCACTGAGTTCATAAACTCATCAAAATTGCAACGTTGATTTTCAGGTACTGGGGTGACTTAACTTTTAAGGCAATCTAGTAGCAGCCTAGTATTATCCGTTTTGGAACCAAAAATGACTCAAAGGTCTGGTCAGCTGATTCTGAAGCATCTAGTTAGATTATTTTGGTCTAGTACCCAGTATTATGTTGTACAAATTGTATAAAGCTATGAACTTTCACATGTTATGTATTGTATAAACATGAATTATGAGTGTAATTGATGTTTATGTTTGTGAATCAAATGCAAAAAATCTCAGATGTCTTTGGTAATGTAAATACATAGATTATGGAATGTAATGACAATGTAAGCTTATGGCTATGAATGATATGAGGAAACTTAGTTCTTTAAAATACTTATGTTCTATATGATGCCATGATAAGTTGATGTGACTGCTCTAACATGCCGCTTCCTTGGGGTATATGCTCGGATATTTTCTGGAATGTCAGTATATGCTCTATGGTAGTGGGATGTTACAATTTTCAGTATCAGAGCATGGTTTGGCATCCCTAGGGACATATAGGAGCAGTTTAACATGATATCTAGCAAGAGATTCATATAATGATCACAATTGTTGTCTGTTATAGGTCATCTACTGTCAGAGACCAAGTCGTTGAACCAGTTGACCTTGAGTCAATAGGGCTAATAGAGAGTCTCCTATGCCCCAATCTAAACCAATGCCTCCGAGAGTACCTAAAAGGAGAGAAAGGAGATACAACAAACTCAGGAAACAGGGAGCTGTAGACTTCTACAGAAGTGCAGACCCTATCGAGGCAGAGAAATGGTTAGAGAGGACAGAAAGGATATTGGACCAGATGGATTATGAACCAGAAGAGAGGTTTGATTATGTCATCTCGTTACTGCAAGGTCCAACTTATCAGTGGTGGAAGACTGTTTCCAACAGTTTCCCCCGACCTTACAGACTAACGTGGGAAGACTTTTTAAGGGTCTTCAAGGAGAACTACATGCCAATGATCTACCTAGATAGAAAGACGAAGGAGTTCCTTCATCTGAAATAGGGGAACCTCACTGTAGCTGAGTATGAAGTATGGTTTAATGACTTGTTGGGCTGTGCAATAGCTCTGGTCCCGACTGAGGAAGACAAAAGTAGACGGTTCGAAGATGGGTTAAAATATGGAAATTAGAACGAAGCTGGCAATTACCAATTTGAGTAGCTTCACTGAGCTGAGAGCTGCTTCAATCAAAATTGAGCAGCTATTGAAGGATGAATGGGATGAGTACAGGCAAGAGTTTAGAATGAAGAGGCCTGGCAAATTTCAAGCTGATTCTGGTAGAAGATTTAGTAAACGCCAGAGTAGACCGTCACGATCATAGCCGAGAATGAGACAATCAGGGTTTAGGCCGAGAGGTGGCTTTGGTAATTCTGGTAGAGGTCAGACGTCTCGAGGGCAAACTTATAGCTGGCAACCATATAGATGCCTAGCTGTGAGCACTGTAGGAAGAGACATGGTGGTGAATGTTGGAAGCTATCAGGAGCTTACCTACATTGTGGCTCCTTTGAGCATCAGATCAGAGATTGTCCTACTATTATTGGAGCATAGTTAGGAGTGAGAGGAGGATCAGTAACTGAAATGATTGTCCAGCAGAGTAGAGCCAGTGGAGTGGGACAGAGAGGCAGAGGCAGAGGTAGAACAAATTCTGTAGGTCCTAGTGCCAGAACTGAGGTGTGAAGCAATCAATCGTAGTCTCAGGATAGGATCTATACCATTACAAAACAGGAGGCTCAGGACTACCCAGATGTCGTTGCAGTTGTGTTACATGTCTTTAATTTATAGGCATTTGCATTGTTAGACCCAAGATCTACGCATTCATTCATCATACCGCATCTGGCATCTAAACTGCATTGTGAGAGAGGATATTGAGATATGGCCTAAAGGTGAGTACTCCAGTAGGTCATACTACCGTGAGTGGAGAAGTTTGTAAAGAGTGTATTATTCGAATTGATCAGGCTGAGGTGAAAGCTGATATGATAATCCTAGGCATGGACTGGCTTGTTGCACACAGGGCTGTGATGAATTGCTACACTAAGGAGGTGATTATTGAATCTCCTACTCAGTTAAGAGTAATATTTCAGGTTATTAGTCAAGCAATGTCAGCCAAATTAATTTCCTCGATGAGTGCCTTTAGGCTGATTCGAAGTGGAAGTAAGGCTTACCTAACCTATATAACTGATAGCTTGACTGAACAAACAGTTCATGACATTCCTGTTGTTAGGGATTTTTGGACATGTTTTCCAGTGAATTACCAGGATTACCCCCAGATAGGGAGACAAAGCTCACCATCAACCTTGTCCCTGATACCGCTCTTATATCTATTCCTCTGTATAGGATGACACCTGTGGAACTTAAGGAACTTAAGACCCAGTTGCAGGAATTGTTGGATAAGGGTTTCATCAGAACTAGTGTATCACCTTGGGGAGTTCTAGTATTGTTTGTGAAGATGAAAGATGGGACCTTGAGATTATGCATGGATTATATATAGTTGAATCGGGTGACAGTGAAGAATAACTACCCATTACCAAGAATTGATGATCTACTTGATCAAATACAAGGAGCTCATGTGTTCACTAAATTGGACATGAGATCAGGTACTATCAATTGAAGATAGCACAAGCTAACGTATCGAAGAGTGCATTCAAGACCCGATATGAGCATTTTGGTGTGACTGCTTTAATATGCCGCTTCTGTAGGGTATGTGCTCAGATATTCTCTAGAATGTCGATATATGCTTTATGGTGTTAGGATGTTACAATATGTCTCACACTTCAACTACCAATTGTCACTTAATGTTTGGTCCATTTGTCATATAGTTTCCTAAGCCATTTGTCACCCAAGTATACCACCATTTGTCACTCATTTATTTAAGTCATTTATCACTCTATTACTAATGCCACGTGTCACCATTTTGTAGGCCTTGTCATCCTAGATTCCCATGTATCAGTTTGTCTTACCATTTGACATTTTTCCTAGACTAGGTGCACATATCACTTCATCAATCACCCAATTGTAACAACAAATTCCCAATTACTAAATATAATCCATCAAAACAAAATTCAAGAAATAATCAACACACAAGTACATCATAATCAGTTAAAATCTTTCATACCCCAGGATATGTCAATTAAGTGCATATACTATCTTTACAATGTCTCTAAATCATGTTTCATGTGTGTATGAGAATATGATGTATGTAAATGAAATGCACTTCAAGTATTCTCATATGATATGACTCAATTTAACAATTAAATCCTTCAGTGTAGAAACAGTCTATTATAATTCTCCCCCTTAAGAAATTTCGTTCTCGAAATTCTTACCTAATTGGTTAAATAGATGGGGGTACTGTTTTCTCGTATTCTCTTCAGTTTCCCATGTAGCTTCTTCTTTCGAATGGTTCCTCCAAAGGATTTTCACTAAAAGAATTACTCGATTTCTTAACTTCTTAGTTTGATAACCAACTATTTCGACCGGCTCCTTTACATAACTCAAATTAGTTGCAATTTCAACTTATTATGTCAGCAATACATGTGTTGGATCTGATCGATACCTCCTGAACATACTAACATGGAACACATTGTGAATCTGAGACATCTCTGGTGGTAATGCTAACTTGTATGTCAATGGTCCAACTCTATTAATAATCTCATATGGACTAATGTATCTAGGATTTAACTTACTCTTTTTACCAAATCTCAGCACTCCTCGCCAAGGTGATACTCTCATAAACACCTTATCTCCCATTTGGTACTCCATATCCCTTCGGTGATTATCTGCATAATTTTTCTGCCTGTCTTGATCCGCCTTAATTTTAATGTGGATCAATTTCACCTTATCAATAGTGTCTTGAATCAGTTATGGACCTTCAATAATTCTTAGACCCTCTCTATCCCAATACAAAGGTGAACGACACTTTTTGCCATATAGCGCCTCATACGGATTCATACCGATGCTACTGTGGTAATGATTGTTATATGAAAATTCAATAAGCGCTATATATTGATCCCATGCTCCTTGGAACCCCAAAACACAAGCTTTGAGTATATCGTCAATAGCCTTAATACTTCTCTCACTATGTCCGTCTGTCTAAGGATGGAATGTTGTACTGAAGTTCAACCTAGTACCCATTGCTATCTGTAAACTATCCTAAAATCTAGAAGGAAACTTGGGGTCTCGATAAGATACAATAGACAATGGGACTCCATGCAATCTCACTATGTCATTAACATACCTCCGAGCAACTGATCTAGTGTATTATTCTCCCTCACAGGTAAAAATGGTTCGATTTTGTTAATCTGTCAATAATGACCTATATGGCATCATGTTGCCTCGGATTCCTCAGTAAACCCATAATGAAATCGATTGTAATCCTCTCCCATTTCCACTCCAGAATAGGCAAGGACTTTAACTTCCTAACTGGAGCCTGATGCTCTGCCTTAATCTGTTGACAAGTCAAACACTTAGCAATATACTCCGCCACTTTCTTCTTTATCCTTGGCCACCAAAATTGTTGTTTTAGCGTATTGTATATCTTGGTAGTACCAGGATGCATAGCATAAGCTGCTATGTGTGCCTCCTCCAAGATTTCTTTTCTCAGATCATCAACATTAGGTACACACAATCTCTGCTTCAGCCATAAAGTATCATCTCTTAATTCAAACTTAGAACTCGAATCTTATTTAAACGTCTCAATATTTACTAATTCTTGATCCTTGCTCTAAACTTTTCTAATCCTTTCATGTAATACCAATCTAAGCTTCAATGTAGCTAACAATGCTTCTTTCTGTTCCAAATTCAGCTCAACATTCAATGCTCTCAGGTGAACTAGGTTTAGTAACCTTGATGGCTGAATTTATGCTACACTACTATTGGATTTCCTACTTAATGTATCAGTCACAAATTAGCTTTACTAGGATGATATTCAATAGTGCAATCGTAATCTTTAAGTAGCTCAATCCACCACCGTTGTCTCTTATTCAACCCCTTCTGACTCAGCAAATATTTCAAGCTTCTATGATTTGTAAATATCTGAAATGTCTCACCATATAGATAATGTCTCTAAATATTTAAGACAAACACCACTGCAGCAAGTTTTAAATCATGAACTGGATAATTAAACTTATGAGACCTTGACTGTCTCGATACATATGCAATCACCCTGTTATATTGCATCAAAATACATCCTAATCCCTGATGTGAAGCATTACTATATACCACATATCCTTCAGTTCCAGATGGAGTGGCTAACACCGATGTCATAGTTAACCAATGTTTTAATTCCTCAAAACTCCTCTAACATTCATCATGCCATTGGAAGGGCACATTATTCCTCAGAAGCTTTGTCAAAAGGGCTGAGATTAATGAAAACCCTTTAACAAACCTCTTATAATATCCTACTAACCCAAGAAAACGCCGAATCTTGGATACATTCATAGGGGCTTCCCACTTTATTACTGCCTCAACTTTCTTTGGGTCTACCTGTATGCCTTGTCCCTATACTATATAACCCAAAAATACTACTTGATCTAGCCAAAATTTACACTTACTAAACTTGGCATACAATTGCTTCTCTCTCATTATCTGTAAAACTAACTTCAAGTGCTCAGTGTCCTCTCTACTCTTCAAATACACCAAAATATCATCTATAAATACAATCACAAAATGATCTAAGGTTGTAACACTTTATTCATTAACACCATAAAAGCTGTCGAAGCATTTGTCGACCCAAAAGGCATTACCAAAAACTCAAAGTGCCCATATCTGGTCCTGAATGCACTCTTTGGTACATCAACTTCTGCTATCTTTAACTGATAGTACCCTGATCTCAAATCCAGTTTAGTAAACACCTGAGCTCCTTGTGACTGATCAAGTAGGTCATCAATTCTCTGTAATGGATACTTATTCTTCACTGTCACCTGATTCAACTGCCTATAATCAATACACAATCTCAAGGTCCCATCTTTCTTCTTTATAAACAAAACTGGAGCTCCCCAAGGTGACACACTAGGTCAGATAAAGCCCTTATCCAACAGATCCTGCAACTGAGTCTTAAATTCTTTAAGTTCCACAGGTGCCATCCTATATGGAGGAATATATATACGAGTGGTACCTGGAACAAGATCGACAGTAAATCTCTGTATCCCTATCTGGGGGTAGTCCTAGTAATTCACTGGAAAACATGTCTGGGAAATCCCTAACAATAGGAATATCTTGTTGGCTCCCGATTCCGGAACCCAACTCTAAAAAATATGAATCGTGAGCATACATAATTACCTTGATACCTTATTCCATTGAACCCTAATTAGGCATCATTTTTTTTTCAATATAACATCCCAAAACTTACTCACAAATTGTTCAATGGTGTGCCCACACAAGTCAGTCACAATGCTTAAACTCATTTCTCCTGCTTGTTAACATAATTTGGAAAACTTAAAGTCTTAATTTCAATTGACTTCTTCAAAGAAATCATAGCTCTAAGTCTCTAGTTTTCTTTAAAGCAAAAATCACCTCAATCGGAGTTCTATAGCTCAAGATATCATCAAAAATACCAAAATGTGCTCATATCTCAAACATACTCTCCTATCCGACCTCTCACTTACTTTAATGCAAACTCTCCTAATTCAACTCCAAATGCTACAAATTTTCATGGAGAGATACATACATGTCTTAAGAATCCATTGCTTTAAGAATCACTTCAATTAGAGGTCAGATGAGGGAGTTATGATCAAAAGAACTCAACATGTACAAACCCTAAATTGATTTGTACCTCTCCTGGCGTGATTGCCATAACGTTCACCACAATTATCGGATTGACTTCGTTCTTAGACCATTAGAAAGTAGACTTCAAGAGATACAACTTTCATGAAGACCACAAAGTCTGATTCTGCCTCCCAGAGGGTAAATTATTGCAATCTTTCCCGTGCATGTCCATTAAACGGACATTCCACCATTCCACCCGAGAAGGTCCGTTAAATGGACTTCCATGTCCGTTTAACGGACATAGACTGGGCAAGGGACCTTTTTGACCTGAGAAGGTTCGTTAAACGGACTTCCATGTCCGTTAAACAGACCTAGGGGTTCCCCAAACCCCTCCAAAGGCCCTCCAATGCTTCCTATAACCTTCCTAACATCATACACACTTATAATCTTCCTAAATTTAACTATTCTAGTGCAAATTCACTTCATAACAACTCAAACATCAAATTTATTTTATCAAATTCTCAATTCTTGATCCATTTGGTCCATCAAAACCACAAATTCTCATCAATTACCCTAGCTATCATCAAAGTTATCACATACACACCATATACAACACCCTAACTTGTAACAATCATATCTCTTGATTCCGATGTCCAAAAATTACAAACTTTATAGCGTCGGAAAGCTAAAACAATCATCTACAACTTCCAAGAAGACAATTTTGCCCAAATCTATCTCAATTATTCCAGAATTTCTCTTGAATCAATTCACAAAATCTTATCCTTATGACAAACTTGAACTTGTCCCAATTTTACTTCCTCTACTTATCCATTCATAACAATTTAACTAACACTTGGAATTTATCAAATCATCAACTTCAACTCATTTTACTCTTCATATTTAACCACAACTTATCATTCATAACACTTCAATCTTTCCCTTCCATAGTGCCTCACATATATTTATATATATATATATATATATATATATATATATATATATATCGATAACTCATGTTAATTCCAATTTAAGCTTATCCTTAAATACTTCATTTTCCAACTCCACCTCATTTTATAACCATTTGAATTCCAACTTTTCTTCATCCATTCTTAAATCTTAGCTCATATTACTTGTCACATTTAGCCACATCTCATTATCCAAAACCATTCATAATTCCTATTGTCCTTTCCATAACATTTCACTGATGTGTATATATATACATATATATACCAACCATTCATACTCAACATTCATTATAGTCATCCATATGCAAACTTACATTTCAAATCATACACAACCCCATACTTCATTTACATCATAACTTAAGAATTTACAATCTTCAATGGCAACTCATGTCACCATACAATACCAATATTCCAAAATCCCAAAATTTCACTAGACACTTGAATAACAATTGCTCATAATGCAATTACAACCTTGGTTTACATAATTTACTCCAAAGCAACACAAAACATGTAAATTCAAGTAATGCCTTGCTTCACTTTTCTTGATCTCTTGCTCAATACCTGGAGATGGGGACAGAGAGTGGGGGTGAGCTCGAAAGCTCCGTGGGTAACATGCTTATAACAAATAACAAGCAAAAACTGTTCAAAAGTTCTTTATC
>JAOTBA010000002.1:30079333-30089615 GCA_025629845.1 Erythroxylum squamatum | reverse complement strand
TTCTAATTTCACAACTTTTCACACTTTCACTCTTTATTTCTCAATTTCAACTTCCATTACACAATGCATATATAAAAAACTAATTTTTATATCATTTCTTATTTCTAAATTCCACTGAAAAATCAGGGTCCAACAATAATGTACTATTTCAGTATAAGAACAATAGACCTGAAAGTCTGTTTTTGTAAAAATCTGAAAGTGATTCAATGAGTTATGAATTATGATTTTAATGGTTTTATTAAGATATAAGCCTAAGTACAAATGATACTTAAGTGAGTTTTGATATTGGATTGATTTTGTGACACTATTAATGGAAACATACCCAGGATTGTCATGAACACGTATTGTACATATTTCATTACATACTTGTGCATTATTAAACACTTTTAATTGTGGCAATTTGTGATATGTGTATATTGCTTATTAAAGAGGAGCCATTGGAATGTCAACATCCAGACATTGCCGGAACTTCCAGGCATTAGCTTCGGGAGCGACCTGTGAGTAACTTAGACAGTTTCTCTCAATTACTGTTTCCTTTAAATTGTGTTTTGAATGATAAGATGAATGTGATTGATTATATTGATTTCGAAAAATGAAGGTCCGATGATTGTGGTATATGAATGAGATATGGAAGTGCTACTTGTATGTGAATGTGACGGAATAAATGACTCAATAATGATGTTGAATGTCGAACCTTTGGTCCGATGAAAATTGTGAATTGAATGAATGTGCAAGTATGTGATTGATTGGGAAAATGATATGTGAATCATTTCAATACATGAATGCATGTAAGATAAAGGAAATTGTGACCAGACTCACCGGTGAAAAAAAACTTAAAGCTTAGAATGTGAAAAGAGCCTCAGGCTCAGTTGTGAATGTGCCAGGTATCCACTAAGGGATATGGGACATAATTTGACATAGCTCGGGATCCACTGAGGGATATGAGCTAGTAAAAAGTCACTCGATCACAACGACAACAATAAATACAAGTGAGTCTCACGTGCATTGCATTTGTACTTGATATGTGTATTGTATATGAATGAAAGGATTATTATGATTGTTCCAAAAGTGAAATGTGATATTTTATGAATATGCAAAAATATGTGAATAATATGTTACGTGTATTGATATGATGCATGAATTGAGTGAACCATCGATGATGGTTACCTTATTGAGTTCGCAAAACTCATCAAAATTGCAACGTTGACTTTTCAGGACCGAGTGATGACATTAGCTATTGAGGGACGCTATAAGCAATGTAGACTTGTATTTTTGGGAAAGAAAATAAATGGCTCAAAGGTCGGTTAGTTAGGTTTGGACAGATTAGATCAATTTTGTGTATTTCCTTATTCATGTAGCACTTTTTGTAATAGGGTATGATGTTGTATACGTATGAATGTTGAAAGATACAATTTATAACATTCAATTTTATGAAATAAAATGAGGCAAAGTTGGTTTTAAAATATTGAGACTTTTCTTATGGTGTTTATAAGACAATAAAGATAGATGATGCCATGTTAAGTGAATGTAGTGATTGATCGTAGTGCACCATTATCTTAGGTTATGTACTGGAATGTCCACCGGGCGTCTCGGTATGTATCCTAGGGTAACAAGGCACCACATTGGAGACATTATACGTACAGAAACATTTTGGATATATATAAATATATAAATCATTAAAGTTTGAGGTAATTGTTGGGTTTGAAAGAATTGAATACGAGACTAAGATAATGGATAGAGTTACTTGAAGATTATGATGTACAAATGAGTATTTCCCAGTAAAGCTAGTGTTGAAAACTGATACATTGAACAGAAAATTTAATAGCAGTTTGGCACAAATTTAGATATTGAGGTTACCAAATCTAGTGCAATAAAGAGAATAGAATGTTGAGTTAAATTTTTGGCAAATCAAAGTACTATTAGCAATTGAATTTAAGATCAGTTTCACATAAAAGAATCAACAAAGCCTAAATTGAGGATTCAGAATTTATGAATCTTACTGAGAAATTGAAAATGAATCCAAATTTTGAGTTTGAATTGGAAAATGATGCTTTGTGATTGAAATAAGAAGTATTTGTACCCGATAAAGATGATTGAGAAAAGATATTTTTTTAGATAAAGTACAAATGGTAACCTATACTACACATCCTAGTAGGAATACGCCGAAACAACATTTAGCAGCTAAGAATTTAGAATCAAGTGACTGAATGTATGAGTTGCCAACAGTCTTAACTGTTGGAGATATGCTTAAAGCTTATATTTTGGAGTTCATAGGAACATGAGGTCAGTGTATATTATTAATCGACTTTAAGCATAACAATCATTATCATAGTGATATCATCAGAACACCGTATGAGGCGTTATACGTCGGAGGGCCTAAAAATGGTTGAAGGCCAGAATTGATTCGAGATGCTGTTGAAGTGAAATGAATCTATAATAAGGGTTAAGTGATTCAAAAAAGATAAATAAGTTAGGTGAATCAATACCGAAGGTATGGAATATAGTGAGATAGACATAAGAGTTAAATGTATTAACACTAAAGAGATGTAAAATATCAAGCGAAAGATGAAATATTTCTAAGAGTATTGGCATGGCAAGGTGTGCTCCAATTAGGAAAAAGGGGGAACTAAGCCCGATATAAATTTGGTCTATATGAAATTATTGTGAGAGTAGGACCATTGACTTATGAGATAGTATTACCAATAAAAGATGTTTCAGATTCACACAGTGTTATATGGATATGTTTAGGAAATATCGTTATGTTCCGATATATTTTTTATTGATAGCGAAAGTGAAAACGTGAGTAGTCTAAAATATATTGAGGAAATAGTTAAGATAGTGTGGTATCTAAATAAGTAATTGAAGGATCAAGTGATTCCATTGACTATAGTCAAGTGGAAGAAACTTTTCGAGTGATGAAGTTAAATGAGAAACGGAGGAGTATATGAGGAAACAATATCCTTACCTTTTTGATTTTGGTGAAATATGAGAATTTTCTAGAATTTAAGGGTATTTTTGGACTAGGAAAAATACCAAGTGGTAGAATAATTGATGAATAGTAGTAAAAATAAGATTCAAATGGAAGTGAAATTTTTTTAAAATGATATTGGGATTCAATGACAAGTGTTATTGAAAATTGGGAGAAAATTGGGTTGAAAATTGGAGACAAATAGACTAGCTTTAAAAAAAACCAATTGGAGACCACAATAAAATTGACAAGTGGCAAGTGACAAGTGTCACAACACTTGCTACTCACCACTGGCAAGTGACAAGTGTCACAACACTTGCCACTCACCACTTATGTTTTTATTCACCTAAATTAAAGACCATCTAATGGTCTTTCACTTGTCATATACGATGCATACTCCTTCTCTTGATCTTTTTCATTTGCTCTCTTCTTCACCCACGGATATCTCACTCTCACCCTCATGATGTTGAATTTTTGTCCAACTTTTTCACTTTGTTTCTTCAAGATTTGTTGTCTTCTCCATCTTGTTACTAAAAGACCTAACCTTCTACCTTAAAAGGGTGATGATCGTATGTGTTGGAGGAGTTAAGGGTCATGGTGATTGAAGAAGCGTTGGATAAATCAAGTAAGTAACCTATTAATCTTCATGGCTTTGATGAATGAAGGATATTTGATGATAGTTAGAGGTTAAATGTTCATAAAATGAGGATGGGTACATGCTAAAATGTGAATGAGAAATGTGGGTAGATTAATGTCTTTCCTTGGTGTTTTGATGGGTAATAGATTATGGAATGATATAATATTGGATTAATTAAGTAAGTGGTGTTTAAAGTGTGCTGGAAAAATTTTAGCTGTGACATTTTCCACTGATTATGCATCTGTAATTTAGCCATAACTTGTTCTGTAGATATCCAAATGAGATGATTTTTTATTTGGATTAAATTATATACATATGGCTACATTTTTCATGAAGACATAGAATTTGAATTCTGTCTTTAAGAGTTTCGAATTTTAACTTGAATTTGAGTACTGGGTGTAGTAAATTGATGGATGAATACATGTGTTTGTATTCTGTTTTGAGATTATGAAAACCATGAGTGATGAGTTGTTATGTAGATGTTATGAGTTGTGAATTAAGGGCATAATGAAGGTGAAAATTATGTTAACTAAGATGTTAAGTTATGCTCTAGAAATGAGATGAATTAAGGTGACGGTTAGAAGTGCAATGAAAGTAGAAATGAAGTTGAATATGTGCAGAAAGTTGATGTTGAATATATATATGTATGTTTTCTATTTTTAGTGTTCATGATCAATCATGAATTATAATTTGTTTATGGATGATATTGAGTTGAAATGGACTTATAATAATGGGGAAATGATGAGTAATTGAACTAGAAATGATAGATCAAGCAGAAGGTGTTGAATGTAGTAAGTAAAGAGTTAGAAATTTGGAAACTAAGGATGCAATTGGATATATGTTGGAGAAAGTGGCATAACTTTTTATGTAGAACTCAGATTGAGGTCATTTAAGTATGCTTTTAAAGATGAACTCAAGTTCTACAACTTATATAAAGACCTAAGAAGAGATTTTGCTGTCTAGAGGGTCAAAATTTAAGATTTCTGTAAGAAACTCGTAAATGTCCGCTCAGTGGACATGGATGTCCACCTAACAAACATTCTCTGATCATTTGGTCTTAATTAAGGCTTAAATGGGGCTTGAATTGAACCTAGAATGATGCTGGGATTAAGTGATTAATGTGTGATATGTATGAAGTGATAATTAGGGTTATAACTTAGTGAATGAATTGATGATATAAAAGTACCAAAGGCATGAGTATAATGTGAATGAAGATGTTCATATGATTGTAGTTATGATTCAAAGGAGTTGAGTAATATGTATGAAGTGCTTAAATGTGAATGAGAATTGGGTATTATGAGAGCTTATAATGTTCGAAAAGGAATGGCGAGAAAGTGATTTATGATATTAGAATAACCAAGTGTTCTTGAGGTGTAAGCCTAAGAATATGCTAGACACATACAAAGGATAAGGATTGAATGGTGAACTTAGAATGGTCATGTAGAAATGAAGTGTAAACCTAAGTTTAACTAGACATATATGAATTATGAAATGAAAATGAGCATAAGATGTGAATTTAGATATTATACCTGGGATTGTCATTGAGCATGCATTATACACAACACATATGCATATGTATGTGATTGAGTATTCATAAGATTGTTCAATTAATAATATGTGTGCAATATGTGTATTGCATAATGATGATGCATGATAAAACGTTCGCATCCAGACATTTTTGAATCATAGAAGCTAATGCTAATTTGGAGCGCACTGTGAGTCGAACTAGATGGTCTTACTTTAATGATTGTTCTGTTTAAACTCTCTATTGAATGATTATTTGAATGTGATTGTACTGATTCCGGACATTGAATGTCTGAGGCATTTGATGCATGAATAATATTGAAAGTGCTTATTGAATGTGAATTGGACTGATTATGTGATACTGAACTTGATTGTTGAATGCTGGACCAAGTTTCGAAGAAAAATGTGAATGTGCATGTGAATGAAATAAGTGATTATCAACTTAAATGTTAAATGCCAGACCAAGTTTCGAAGAAAAATGTGAATGTGCATATGAATGAAATAAGTGATTCCCAACTAAAATGTTGAATACCGGACCAAGGTTTGATGACATGTGTAAAGTGAAATAAAGTGAGTGATTGATTTTATATGATTGATGCATTTCATTACATGAATGCATAATAACATAAATGCTGTTATGACCGGAGTAGTCACCGAAAAAGAGCTTAAAGCTCATAATGTGATTAAGAGCCAAAGGCTTATATTTGTATAATGAGCCCGGTATCCCCAACGGATACAGGACAGTTATCAATGAGCCCAGTATCTACAATAGATACGGGACAGTTATAGGCCCTCGGTCACAACAATAACAATTGAAAGTGAGTCTCAAGAGCACTGCATATGCATATGATATGTATG
Source organism: Erythroxylum squamatum (assembly GCA_025629845.1). Lineage (NCBI taxonomy): Eukaryota > Viridiplantae > Streptophyta > Magnoliopsida > Malpighiales > Erythroxylaceae > Erythroxylum > Erythroxylum squamatum. Next base: position 30,083,628 of record JAOTBA010000002.1, on the reverse strand, counting down.
ATTTAAATAGTTTGACTGATTTCTTAATGGATATTTAAATAGTTTGATTGATTTTTGAATGGATATATGTTTTAAGTGAATATGAAATGTATATGATTCAACATGTTGAATTGATGAAGTGATGTGAATTATGCAATTATATGAATTGACTTGTTATGTGATTGAGTGAGCCATCGAGGATAGTCCACTCACTGAGTTCGCAAAACTTAACCCAAAGTTTGCAAAAATTTTTTAGGTTTAGAGAAGATCTCTCGTTAGACAAATTGGAGTCTAGCCACTGCATCCGAGTAAGAGATAGAGGACGGGATCAGTTCGCATCTACACTTGTATTTCTTAATTTTTGTATCAAATTGTGTATTCCGAAATTATTGTATCATGTGTATTTGAATAATTCTGTTTGTAATAACTTCCAAATTTGGAAATGTTTGTAAATAAGATTGAACAATGAGTGTAGTAACGCTTGTGAATGAAAATGTTTATGAATAAAATGGGCCCGATTTGTTTATTGATTTTCTGCATATGCATATGTTGTTTTGAAAAATTTGTAATGAGTTTGATTGACTGACTGTTCTAGTATGCCACCCTTACAGGGTACGTACTCGGACATCACTCAGGATGTTGGATACATGTCTTGCAAGAGTGGGGTGCTACAATTTGGTATTAGATCCTAAATTTGGTATCTTATTTGGGCATTTTTCGAAATATGTGTCAAGATTAAGTTTTGTGAGTACATATCTAATAATGGGATCACCATGACAAGTGAGAATATTGAGCATATATGTATGATATGTGTGGAGATGATATAGGAAGAAATTTATGACTTATTGGATATTTTTTAGTCATAGTTCCCATAGTTCAAAGTCTAAGATGAACTAGAGTAACACATGAAAGTGCTTATAGTGATCAATCGGGAATAGATTGAGATTGCTAATGATGTTACTTTGGTTGATAAATTTGAGTAAAAGGAAGGAGGTGGTTGAGATTATTTGGTTCCGTCATGATCGGGAAAAGGTCCACCCCGATCATGGCAGGCACAAAAATAAAAATGTTATTTAGAATCAATTGGAATTCAGATATCATTAGCGAATGTTATTAATTGGTGACTTGTCGAAAATAAATCTCTAGATAAGATTAAATGATCTTGATGGTATATGCTAAGGTATAAGAGTAAATGAATCTGCTTACTGCTTCACTGAGCCTTATTATAAAGGATATTTCGATCATATAAGTTAAGACAGAAATTGATCTTATTGAGATATTATGAATAGTTGAAATTGATTTTCTTGAGGTACTAAGAATGGCTGATAAGCAATGATGAAAATAGTTGATTGATAAAGATTATATGAACATTATGGATGATAGTAGCAAGAAATCTTCTTTCGAAGAAGAATTTCACCAAATTAGGTTAAGTAGACCAGATGGTTTATTTTTAAGAATGATCAATGAAGGAACAAATCAGAAATGAATATGTAATGAATCAAAAGTGATCATTGAAGTCCCATTCCTAACGGAGATTCAAGTATAAAAGGTTAAATATGCTATAGAGAGTACATGTAGTTTGTTGATAAAAAGTAACCCGTTTATATTAATAGGTTCATGAAATTGGGATGATATTATTACTATTGCTTAAGGAACTTAGGTCCACCATATATTCTATCCAAATATGTACAGGAGATACAAATTCGATTTGATGAATGTGTTACCAACACAGGAAGTTAATATTGCAAATAAATTGAAATGTGTGGAGAAACTAGTATGAATTAATAGACATTAGAATAAGTCAACGTGAAATTAAAGGAAATCGCATGAATTGAGAAAATCATTCGAGAAAAGAAGCCAATTGGGAAACTGATAATAACATGAGATAATATTAGCTCATTGAGGAATTAGTTACTTAAGGAATTACGAGAACTAATCATGAGCACATGGAGTTTTGGAGATATCTGTTTGAGTTAACAAATGCCCCCGAGAATATTATGGTATTGAAGAATAAAGTGACCCAATTTTGCTTGGATCAATTAGTGACTATGATCATAGATAATATATCGAATGTATTCGAAAAGTTGAGAAGAATATTTTGATTACTTAAGGTAAATCTTACATATCATGAAGGTAGAAACAATTATATGCCAAGTTCAATAAGAGTGAATCTTAGCTTGATTAAATAAAATGTTGGGTCTGAGAGACCCAAAGAAAGTATAAGTAATGATGAAGTGAGAAACTCTAAGGAATATATAAGAGATCAAGAGTTTTCTAGAATTTGCTGGAAATTGGACACTACTAGATGTTGATAAAGGGTTTTTACTGGTCTTAGCTCTTTGACAAAAATGTCTGAGGAAAAACATGTAAATCGTATGATTGATGAAAAAAAAAGAATTTTAAGGAATTATAACATCGACGTTAATTACATCGTTTGGATTTGGAGATTATGTAGTATACAATGATGTTTCACACCAGAGATTAGGATGAAATCTAATGCAGCATAATAAGTGATTTCATATGCATGGAGACAATTAAAGTCTCATGAGTTGTGTCGGACCCCGCTTCCGGAGCCCGATCTCATGGGCCGTGATCCTTAACTTAGACCAAACTTCTGATATATTCTCTCTCTCTCTCTAATATTAGATTCTGGCGGTCCCAGGACACGAGCCCTACTGAGGCCCATACCCGAGACCCTGAGTCTTACTGGAACCATGATCCTTACTTAGGCAAGACTTCTTATAAGTTCTCTCTCTCTCTCTGATACCACAGATGTCGGACCCCGTTTCCGGAGTCCGGCAGTCCCGAGATATGAGCCCTACGGAGGCCCATTCCCGAAACTCTGAACCTGTTGAAACCCTAGTCTTGACACCTGCCACTTATTCATATTGTGGTGAGCATACATTAACTAAACCCTTATAGTCATAAGTTGACTCCAACGTAAATCATCAACCCAAAAATCGGTTCTTTGAATAACTCAAAAATCACTTTCCAATACATGTCCGTTAAACGGACATGTGTGTCCGTTAAACGGACATGAGACGAAATTGGAAACCCTTCTATCAAGCGTGTCCGTTAAACGGACATGCGTGTCCGCTTAACGGACAGCCACTGGACTTTGGCACTATTTTGGCCGAACCTGTCCGTTAAACGGACAGGCGTGTCCGTTTGACGGACACAAGCTAGCTGCGCATAGTAATTCACCCGAGCCTGTCCGTTAAACGGACAGGTGTGTCCGTTAAACGGACACAGGGTGCTAAAATGACACTATTTCACCCGAATGTGTCCGTTAAACGGACATGCGTGTCCGTCTAACGGACATGATGCTTAACATGGGTACTATTCCTCCAGAATCTGTCCGTTAAACGGACTGGCATGTCCGTCCAGCGGACATTAATTGGATGAAGTGTCCGTTTAACGGACATGGGAATTTTACAGAATTCCCATGCTTCCCCAAATCCTGACCAACTTCTAAACACATTAATACTTCAAATTTTCCTAGTTTACCAATCTTTACTATTTCTACACTACACACTCAAGTTGATCGCCAAGTTCAACTTATCAATCCTCAAGCTTTAACTCACTTGATTCATTTTAAAGCATTTTAAACCTATACACACTCCAAGCAATTAAGCCAACCTTAGCAACTCTTCCATTTCTATCACACATGATTTCTCAATCTCAACGTCACATCATCCAATCCATTCTCAACACACTATAATTCATTTGTATTCATCACACATCCTACCCATATGCATTTAAAACATTTTATGCAACCTGACCAAAGCCATAATCAAGTATAATAGCATATGATTTTGAAATACACTTTATGAGCCATAACTCATATACATTTCATATTCATTTAATCATGTATCATACAATGCTTTAGTGGGCATTTTAAGCCCATTTACAATGAAACTTCAAAATACAATATTTTCCTCAAAATGCAACTAAAGCATTGTTTTACAAAAACATTTGAAATACAACATCATCATAATCTTGGAGTTAATGCCTCAAGTTCGCTCCTCCGAACCCTGCTCAATTCCTGGAGATGGGAGGGGGTGAGCTTACGCCCGTGGGTAACACATTTATATTTATATAAATAAGCATTATCCATGAATTACCCATACATATAACCATTTTCAACAACATCAAATAACATACATAATTCAACCACTCATGCATTTTTGACAATTCTCATCAATCAAACATTCATATATCTAGCAATTTCATGTAAAAACATAGCAACACTTTAAATGGCTCGGTAAGTCCAAATTCATGGCAACCACATAATCTCATCATATGATCTTATGTGG
>JAOTBA010000002.1:30045311-30067457 GCA_025629845.1 Erythroxylum squamatum | reverse complement strand
TAACTTTCCATTCCATGCAAATCCTATTAGCTAGAAAGTAAGAATCTTTACTTAAAACAAATAGCGCCATCAAGCAAAAAGTTTGAGCCTTAAGTCTCAACCCATCAGAAAGATGTTATAATACATACTCGTGCCCTTTCAATGATAAATTTGATAGCAAGCAAAACCAGAACTTTCAACAAGATTTAGTGTCTCTAATTCAACTCAAATATGATCAAACAAACAAATGAAACAAGTAGTTTAACATGCATGCCCTCTTGTAATCAATTACATGAAGACGTAGGTAATACTCCTCACAGAATAAAGCACGCAAGATAAGTTGGAATCAGAAACTTTAGATGAGTATATGGAACAAAAGTTCATTGATTAATCTTATTCTTCGAGATAAAGAGCAAGATCAATATACAAAAGTTAAACGATGAAGCCTAAAAATGCAAAGCATGCTTCTTGCGACCGTATTCCAAGGAATGAGGAAGAAAGCACAAAGTTAACCTAGATAAAGACTTACCCAAGAGTGGGTCTCTTCTTTGAGCTGCAAATCGAAGAAAAACATAAACCAAATTAGTTAACAAGCTCTACTTTATAGATAATTACTAGCCAAGGTTGAATTTAAGCAGACACAAAAACCACAAGAATAGAGTAAAATCCAAATAAAAAATAAGAGATTCCTAGTTCAAGCAGATCTAAAATCTGGATGACCCACAAACGCTTTATCTCGATCGATCTATATGAACACTAAAAAAAGACCGAAAATTGTCAGTTTTGAACGGCTAAGGAAACGACCACTAGTAGCAAAAACAAAAAAAAATCAAACTTTATCCTAAAAACAAGACTGCCAATCGGAAATCAAACTTCATGAAGTTGGGGTTAGCTTCAAGAGGAAGCTACCTGTTAGCAGACGATCTTTCATCGACAGTGTCATTTTCTTCCTTTTCTACTTTGGGGTTTAACTCCTCCGTGGCACCGAAATCGACTTCAAACCTTCTCTTCATTTGGTCTACTCTCATTCGTTGATGCGTGGGAGTGAACGAATGAAGCAAGGAAACCGAGATCGCATGAGGGTGAGATGGTGAGAGAAAACGAGAGTAACGCAACAGAAGGGGGAAGAGTCTATAGAAAACGAGACGCGAGAGAGTTAAGCGTAGCGAGGGCAAAATGGAGAAAAAGTCAAAAAATATCAGCTGATCGGAGAAAACGCTCCTATAGAGGAGCTGGTTGAAAATTAACTGGTTGGGTTGAATCAGCCAACCCAACCAACTCTTTACCAAACAAACTTATGAGCTTTTTCTTAAAGTCGATAAGCTAAAGTGAGTTGACCAGCTAAAAAAAAGCTGATCAGTTCTTCACCAAACAAGGCCTTTATCTAATTCTCAGAAATACAAACAATCAACTTCTGTCTATACGGAGATGGCCGAGTTGGTCTAAGACGGCAGTTTAAGGTTGTGGTCCGAAAGGACGAGAGGTTAAATCCCTCTCGTCTCATGTTGTCATTCCTTACAAGCTAAAGAAACGTCGGTCATTACAAGATTCAATCATTTCAACAATTAATTAATTATATTTATTAATTAATTTTTATTTAATAGTCTCTTTTTCAATTAAACTTTTAAACTTTTTTAATAAGTTAAAACAAAATTTTAATTATATTTCAATATTTTTAATTTTATCCAATATTTAATCAATTTTATGACAGTCTAATATTGATTAGACCTTTTAAACTTTAAATCTCTTGACTTACCGATTTACTCTTTACTGTTAACAAGATAAAAACTATAAAATTGGTCAATTTATTAATTAATTTGTTAATTTCATAAATTAACTTATTTTTATTTAATAGTCTCTTTTTCAATTAAACTTCAAAATTTTTAATGAGTGAAAATAGTTTTTTAATTATTAATTGTTCAATTTATTCATTAATTTGTCATATTCATAAATTAACTTATTTTTATTTATCAATTAATTTTTATTTAATAGTCTCTTTTTCAATTAAACTTCAAACTTTTTCAATGAATTAAAACAAAATGTTAATTATATTTCAATGTTTTTAATTTTATCCAATATTTAACCAATTTTATGACAATTCAATATCGATTGAACCTTTTAAGCTTTAAATCTCTCGACTTATAGGTTTAATTTCTTGTCCGATCTTTAAAATATTCGTCATTACTCTTTAATGTTAACAAGATAAAAACTATAAAATTGGTCAATTTATTAATTAATTTGTCAGTTTCATAAATTAACTTATTTTTATTTATCAATTAATTTTTATTTAATAGTCTCTTTTCCAATTAAACTTCAAACTTTTCAATGAGTAAAAACAAAATTTTAATTTTATCCAATCTTTAACCCGTTTTATGATAGTCTAATATCGGTTAAACCTTTCATACTTTAAATCTCTCGACTTACCAGTTTAATTTCTTGTCCGATCTTTAAAATATTCATCATTACTCTTTACTGTTAACAAGATTAAAAATAGTTTTTATCAATTAATTTTTATTTAATAATCTTTTTTCAATTAAACTTCAAACTTTGCAATGAGTAAAAATAAATTTTTAATTATATTTCAATATTTTTAATTTTATCCAATATTCAACCAATTTTATGACGATCTAATACTGGTTGAACCCTTTAAACTTTAAATCTCTTGACTTACCGGGTTAATTTCTTGTCTGATCTTTATGATGTTCGTCATTACTCTTTACTGTTAACAAGATTAAAAAATAGTAAAAATAATTTATCAACAACCACATGCAAACTAAACCATATAATGATAAGAACAAAAAATAAGGATAACTAAAAGTTACCATATAAACAAATGGGTTTCCCTTTTCCCTGTCTCAAACAACAAACTTTTGTGCATGTAACTTGTCCACTGTAACCAAACGAAATCAAGCTCTGCACATGCATAAAGTCCTTTGTGTAGACAGAATCCTCATCACCCTATATCGCTCATTATACTCATTCCTATTTAACTACTAAGCTCCTTTTAGAGCATTAATTACATAAATTTAACTCTTTAAGTTCATTTTAAGATACTTGGGAATATGAAACTCAAAGCAAGGTGGGAGGCAAGCATGGCCTTTTGTTGAAAAGGGAATTGTGGGCAATGAATAGAAAAACAAAAGAGGGTAAGGAGACATGATATGCGGAGAGAGATATGGTAATAGGGATTCGCGGGGGAAGAGAGAGAAGGGGGTGAGTACTACGCACAATGATGGTCAGCCACAATAGACTGGGCATCCCACGTGCCAATCCTGCCCAGAGCGTGGGCTTGCTCAGCCCTACCACTTATAAAGCTAAATACGTTACATACATACTCCTTTGTCAAATCTCAATTTCTATTCTAAGACCACATATAAAGGACTCTAGATCTCTTGTCTAATATTATGGTATCTTATTGTATCCAATAAATCTCAGCTATTTATTTATGTGGAGCTCGCATAAGGCCCACATGAGTCCCACAAAATAAATAACTGAGATTCTATGAGATAGAATAAGACAGAGTAAAACTGAAATGATGATCTTGTTTCCATATAAAGTCCGTTGCTTTTCCCTAATTTAACCACCGTACCTCCTTCCTTTTACACTAGAAGTAGAGGCACGTGTGATTCTAATTATTACACCCCCTCCCTCACTTTTATATATGCACTCATTTATAAGAAAAAAAATAAATGAAATGCATCCAATAATATTTGGTCTCATAATGAGGTTGCGAGTAAGTAATTTGATATGAAAATTGTATCAAAAATCCAAAAATTTATCTAATTTCAAAATTTATAAAATATGAAAATTGTTCTATAAAAAATTTGATTATATTTTTTTTACGGACCAAACATATGGAATAAAAGAATAAATGATTAAAAAATTCAATCGGTTTGACTAATCCAACCGTAAAAGTCTTGAAACAGTTAGCCAAACTTTTGATTCACATTTCAATTTTTTTGTTAAATCTATTATAATAACTCTTACTGTTAAAAATCGATCAGTCTATTTTTGTAAATTAACAAGTTTTTATAAACCAATTAATTTTCATTTAACAATTTCTTTTTTTAATTAAATTTCAAATTCTTTGATAGGTAAAAAAGATCTCTTTCAATCATTATTTTAATTTCTTTAATTTTTATTTAATCTTTAGTCGATTTTATAATAACCTAATATTGGTTGAACCTTTTAAAGCTTAAACTTCTTATCTTACCAGTTTAACTTTTGGTGCAGATTTTAAAACACTAAAAAAATAGTAATGTAAGAAAAAACTCAAATTGTGGGGTTATTTGATAATATCAACATTTATTTTGTAAAAGAGAGTTAGAATATGCCTAATTATATGCAAATATTAAAGTTAATGAATCAAGAGGACAAAATAAAAAAACAGAATCCAAAACTCTTAATTAATTTTTTAATGAAAGATTGATAGTCTATTAGTGCTAATTTCTCTTTTTATGGTAATTTGATTTGGTATAATTAATATTATATTTTTATAAAAATTGCAATGTTAATAAGATTTTAATTGAGTTTGAATTTCATAAAATATAAAATAATCCTATGTGTTAAAATATGAATGATATTAAACAATATGTTTGCTAAGGAAATTTTAGTATATCGATTCATTTGACTTATAATGGAACATAAAATTTTAATTTGGTAGTATTTTTAACACTTATCCTTTTTTAAAAAATTATATATTAAAATACTCAAAAGCATAAAACTGTTCACATAGAAGTGAAAAGAGAGAGCAAAAGAGACTCCGACGCTTCAATACAACACAGAAAAGCTCTACTTACACCCCAATAACACAGTCCGTTATCTCTTTCCTTGCTTTTGGCTCTTTCTACAACGGGATTCTCTCCAACCACTCCATTGTTTGACTGAAACACCCTTACCTTATTCCTCATATTTACCTTTAAATCGACACTAGAGCAGACGGGAGTCGAAGTTATTTCGATGTGTTTAAGGTGGTTATGTCATTTTGCATGGCGAGGTTGGGTTTTATTGTAATTTGGTCTTATTCGAGCTTTATATATACGTAGCTGTCACCACCTTAGCTCCATCGAGTGTCGAGATTTTAAAAACCTTCAAGTTTTCTCTCTAATGGAAGAGGAAGATCACAAGGAGTTACAGTTACTTCCTTCTCAGTATCACTTAACGTCTTCTTCCCCTTCTTCATCATCTTCACATATGTCGTCTCTTCCACCGGATTCTTCTTTCTGGTGTCGGTCGATGATGGCTGAACAATACGGAGGCACACCATCTGTAGACCTGCAGTTATCTATCAGTCTCAAGCCAATCCAGTCGCCATCTAACTGCGTTTTATCAGGTCCCGTATGTGGGTTAAGTGATATGAAGCAGGATACGAGCTCCGTCGAGGCGTTGAAATGGCAGGCAGCGGAGCAAATTCGATTGGCAGCCATAGAAAAAGCTTATGCTGAGAGAGTGAGAGAGCTGACAAGGAGGGAGATGGAAATGGCGCAGTCTGAGTTTGCGAGAGCGAGGAATATGTGGCAAATAGCTAGAGAGGAAGCGGAGAAAGCAGAGAGATTGAAGGAGACAGCGACAAGACAGATAGATTCTACATGCATGGAGATCACTTGCCAATCTTGCAGGCAAAGGTTCAAGCCATAGATATGGATGATGATGACGATTAATATTTGATGATGCCCTTTACTAGGCAGTTGGGGTTAAAATATTCTGGTGCCAAGTTGTTTGATGAGTTTGCAGTATAAATTTTGGGGTTATTCGATTCCTTCAACCAAACGAAAGGGATCATGATGATAAGATTGAAAAAAAAAAAAAAAAAGACAAGTTTACTTATATAGGGGCATGAAAAGTTTGGAGTGCTCATGAATGTCTGTTTCCTGCTGCGTATGTATGATGATGAGTTATGAACTGTAAGATCAATTAACAACACAGCCAACAATGTTTGGTCAATGATTTTGGTTCGTTTTCCAGATTGGAAAACCTTCAAAAAACTGAACTTGTCAAGGAGTGTAAGTATTTATTCATTTCATGTCTCAACTGCATTCTAATCATTCAGACAACAGACAATAATATGTATTCACCGAGGAGAAGTTTCACTGAGTTATGTACCTGGGCAAGGCATAATGTTAATTTCTCATTAAGTTGAACATCGAATAAAGTCCTGGTACATCAGAAGAGAACTCAAAGTTCATTTTCGTATTCTGAATTTTGAAGCCATGACTTGAAAGAACCTGCTTAAGTTTTTGGAGTTATCGCTAATCTTCTCTTCTGTTATTCGTACTAATCCATGCTCAGAGTTTATCTGATAACATAGGACATAGTTGCAGAAGCTCGGAAATTATTACAAACAAGATACCAAATCAAATATGTATGCCAAGCCGCAATTTGTACACAGACATTGAAGGAACTGGTTCCCGTGTTTCTCTTGATTGGACTGCGTTTAAAATCTCATGCTGATATAAATATATGAGGAGTAGAAGTTGGCTGACCTCGGAGTTGATAATCCTTCAGAGACCTGCAAGTAAACTTTAGTTTTCGGACATGGAAAAGCAAATTTAGTTTAGCTTCTAATGAGCAAAGGCTAAACACCAATATCAGGTTCTAGGAATTTCTAATTGTATGGAATGTATAGTGCAAGGCCGCACGAGTCAAACCTGACGCTACCAGAGTCAAGTTCAGAACCTTGATAATGATAGAAAGGCAAATGAATCAGAACAAAAAGCAAGTAAAATTCATCAAGAACATGACAGAATAGCTGTAGCCACTTGTAATGAAGCTCTTAACTTTTGCTCATCAGCAACCAAACACCCACTATCTCTGTCTGGGATCCAACACAAAAGAGACATTTTTGGATAGGATGACTCAACTGAAAGCACCAGTCAGAGCAGTGAACAGTGGCCCTTTCAAGATGTCGGGAGAACGAAATTAGCTTGATTTGTCAACAACCTCTAAACACATTTCTCAGAATGCAGTTAATGTTGGATTTTTAAGAACAAAAGAGAAAGAAAGATGACAGGAAAGAAAGATATTGAGTGAAACACAAATAGTTTTGATTTTTTTCACATAAAAAACAAAACACAATACAATGATTTATATAATTCAAAAGTAGAAAAAATAGGAAATAATGGCCACTAATTGACCCCACTACCTACACTAATTGACCCACTACCCACAAACTTCACAAGTAACTAACTAGATAAACATGACCACATAATTAATAAAAAATAATAATTTTGAATCAATATCCAACATTCCCCCTTGATTCAAAATTGCAGATATCTTGTTGGAGCACATATCTCCTCTTCAATGGACGATGCACTTCTCACCAATCTTCAACTGTTGATGATGCACTTCTCATCAAACTTCAACTATTGATGCACTTCTCACCAATCTTGCAAATAATAGTATTGGAGCACATCTCTCCAATTTTAAAGTAAACTTTGTTCTTCTTCTTGAGCAAAATTTAATTGCTCATTTTTGAACCTGCAAAATTTTTGTATATGCCCAAATCTTTGACAACCAAAACACTGTGGTTTACCTTTATGCCAACAGTCCTTTTCTTCATGGTTATTTTTCTTACATACTCCGCATGGTGGAAAGTTGACCCCTTTTGAGAAAGACTTGTTTGATGTCTTGGCAATGAGGGCTGTTTCTTCTGTTTTCTCATCTCTTATGGCTCTTCTTTGCTCAACAGCTTGCAAAGCATTGATTAATTCTGCAACTGTAATCTTTGACAGATCTTTAGAATCTTCAAGTGAGGAAATTTTTGTCTCATACTTCTCAGGCAACGTCACAAGAATTTTTTCAACAATTCTATTGTCTGGAAAGTTTTCACCAAACAATCTGATTTTGTTAACAATTGCGATAAGCTTGTTAACATATTCCTTGACTCCTTCTGATTCCTTCATACTTTGCATCTCAAATTCTCTCTTAAGATTCAAAACTTGCATCAACTTTGTTTTCCCAGAACCCAAATACTCACTTTTTAGAGAATCCCATATCGCCTTTGGAGTATCACAAGCCATGATGCTAGTGAAAATCACCTCAGATACTGAAGAATAAAGACAAGTTTTCGCTTTGAACTTCTTGGCCTTTTCTTCACTATGACTCTTAAGTTGAGCTGCCGTTGGATGAGGAGGCAATGGTGGGACTTCACTATCATTTTCAACCACATCCCATAAATCAAAAGATTGGAGAAATGTTTGCATTTTCACAGCCCATAATTGATAATTTTCGCCATTGAAAATGGGAGGTGCGGCTAAAGGAAAAGTGTTTGAGGCCATTTTCTAAAGAACTCACTTGTTTTCTCTCCACTCTTTTTTTTTTTCACAGCCTCTGAAGGATCTATGGCTCTGATACCATGTTGGATTACTATCTTTTTCCTTAACCCATTTTGCAGCTTAAGATTGGGTGCTTGTTGGCACTAAATTAATGACCATGGCTGGGTTTTATGGAGTGATTGTTCCTGGAACCATGAGGAGCTAGCAATAATTATAGATGGTATGCGTGGTCCTATTTGTGTATGGGTCATACTACTCTATTGGTATCTATCGAGCTACATTATTATCAACCACCAATGTTATCTTTCGGCCATCCCTTCTCAGCGTAATGTTTGTGTTTGTATTATTCCTTGTTGCTAGCTGTAGGTAGTAAGCTGGAATTGTTGGCTCCAAGCTTGCGACCTCCACCTTATCTACCAATTTATTTAATTTTTCAGAAAAAAAGTTATCTTTTGCTTTTCTGGTAATATTCTCTTTTCGCCTTTCAGTTGACAACAACAGATAAAGAGCTGAGGCTTATCTCTTTTATTTGATAACAAGCATTAGACCATTTAATCCTACAAATGCATATATAAAGTATTTGCTTACTGTTTCTTTTCTTCTTTTTATAATTACTTATGCTTGTTTATTATGTTCTTTAGCCTACTGTTTTCGCTAGTCTAATTAAGAGTTAATGAAATTTTAGATCTTATATTCTAGGTTCTGGACATTTCTTCTTCTTCTTCTTCTTCTTTAAAGTTTCTTCTAATCATTGTGCTTCCCTGTACGACAAGTTATTCAATAGAGGGGTTTATACGGACCACATAAGCAAATAGAATCCTATCGTGAGGCTTAAATATTTTTAGTTATTAAAATTAGTGTCCCTATCAAACATATATACCTCCAAGAAACTAATAAAATCTTAGTGTACGACACATCATAAAAGAATGAGATATTTGCAATATTAGCATTCTGATACAAGAGAAACCAACAGCCTCCTAACCATTCGATATATGTCATGCCGATTACTGTCAACTTTGCAGAGCCTCTACGTATAAACATATTAAGTATAGATTATACAACAGTTTCACATAGATAGTAGCCGTTGCCTTGTCATTTGCTCTTGCAATTGATTGTACACATTCATGTACAAACGTATCAATATCGGAGAAGTTGCCAATTGTCACTAACATATTGGTTCAGCCAGATTTTGCTGAGGCTGAATGTCATCGTTTTGATCCATAATTTCGTATGATTTCGGCTGTGGAATACCTGCAAAACAAATAACGACGGGCCGGGAGTCGTCTCCCGGGAGGCCCCTCCGACGCTCAAGTCAGTTTTTTGATGTAGGTTTTGGCTGTTGAAAGTAGAAGAAAATAGGGTTGTAATCCCATACCTGAATCATGGTAGAATAGTACCTTATATACGCCGTGGATGCTAGGTTTACGTAGATCTTCGTATTTGCATGGGAGTCTAACTTCTGATGGGCCGAATGGGCCGTGGTCATGTGAAGATGGGCCTGAACCTAGCGCAGCCGGCCCAACCACATATAATGAATTTGAATTAGTTTCCTAATATATACTTTCTTCGTGGTGATTAAAATAACAAAGCTAGTATTAACAAAATATTTTGTAAAAACAAAATAAAATCATGGCTATAAATAAAAAATTCCATGCTAACTATTCATACATATACAAAACAAAACAAAAAACTGGTTTTTGGTTTTATATGATTATCAAAACGGAATAACCCCATTAATATCTTCTTTATCACTTTACAAATAGTTACAAGATCTACCACTACAATAATAAAAGGAAATTAAATTATTAATTTTGTCAAAAGGTGTAGACAAACTCGATCAAATTTTCTATAATATTTTTAACTATTTAAGAACACATTTATAACTCAAATCAGTATATGAAACTTGACAAATAGTTGTATGGATTATAAACTTACAAAACAAAGCTATATTATTTCTACTATTGATTAAAAAATTTAACCGATTTGATCGGTTTAATCGTAAAAATGTAAAACCGTCAAATTTTTGGGTTTAATTTATTTTAATAACTTTTGTTATTAAAATTTGAGTAATTTATTAATTAATCGGTCAATTTTATAAAGTAATAAATTCTTATAAACTAGAATAAGTCAATTAATTTTATTTAATAATATTTTAAATTAAATTTTAAAATTTTTTAAAGTTAAAAATAATTTCTTTTGATCATATTTTAAATTTTTAAATTTTATTTAATTTTTAGGCGATTTTATGACTGTTTAATATTAATTGAATATTTTAAACTTTAAACATTTTATCATATTAATTTAAATTTCAATTTAGTTTTTAAAACATTGATTTCTGTCTTATTACATTTGAGTGCGTTACATCATAAGTTTAAAAAATAAATTTCATGTGATGATAATTAGGAAATTTTAACAGGGCAATCAAAATAAAGTATCTCAAAGCACAAAAGGTGTTGCCCTGACTAAAACGTTTACTACATAGATAATAAGTATGGATGGCTGAAATTCGGACAGATTTTTAAAAAAAGATATATATATGTAATAATATTAAGTACAGAATTATGACAATTTTGATAGACGGTGAAAGGAAGGGGATGCAAAGTAAGAAAGCCGGGGCGTGTAGTGCACGTGGTTAGGAGGTGTTTCGGTGGGATGAAGATTCAGACAGGATTTGAGATTTCACGCACTCACTCAACAAACGGGACAGTGACGCTGATGTCGGTTTCCTATTGGGTAACTGTAAGGAGAGCGGTTCAAAGGATAAAGCCACGGGCCTGCAAAAAGGAAAGAGCGCAATTGTTCGAGGCGCGTGGGAATTAAGGGAAAAAAAAAAACAGATCCAAGTCACGCGGCGAAATTGCAGAATATGCCGACAACTTATTCAACCATTTTGTTCTAACTCCCACGCGCCTAATAAAAATTATCTAATTCCACTCGCCAGCAGCCCCTCTCAGTCAAACGCGGCGTTGACTGCTAATTATCTTCTCACCATGACCTCTCTATATAAAACCACCTCCTCACTACTGCCCTTTCTCAAACGTCCCCACCCACAATTTTGTTTCCTCTTACAAAGCAGCCTGCAACAGCTCAAAGAAAGAAGTGAATCAAATGGCACCAAGGGACAAAACGGCTGCTGCCTTCAAAACTAACGGCGGTGGTAACGGAGCAGTTAAGGAGGTGCATTTCAGAGGAGTAAGGAAGAGGCCATGGGGGAGGTATGCCGCTGAGATCAGAGATCCCGGTAAGAAGAGCCGGGTCTGGCTGGGCACATTCGACACGGCGGAGGAAGCCGCCCTCGCCTACGATACCGCCGCACGTGAGTTCCGCGGCGCCAAGGCCAAAACTAATTTCCCACTTCCGGCGGAGACTAATAATGTTGTTGTTAGCAACCACAAGAATGAGAACAACCAAAGTCCTAGCCAGAGCAGTACTGTTGAGTCGTCAAGTCGAGAGACGCCGGCCGTGATGATCGAGTCGCAACCATTAGATCTTAACCTCGGACCTCCTCCACCCGCCGTTAGATTTCCGTTTCAACCGATGACGACGGTCGGTGGTGTCTTTTCCCAGGCTCCGTTGATGAAGAGTCAGTATCAACGGATGATGTTTGATCGCCAGCATCATCGAGCTGTGTTCTGTAGTCGCGGTGGCGGGGTCCAGAGTGATTCCGATTCATCATCCGTCGTCGACTTGAACCATCATGACGTCATCAAGCCTAGGCAACGTGTTCTCGATCTAGATCTTAACTACCCTCCGGAGCCAGAAACCCTTTGAGTTTGAACCGTTTCTAATAATGTTTTGGTTCTTCCGGATTCTAATTTCGTCTTATTTTCTGAAGTAGGAAATAAGATTAGGGCGTAGATAAATACATGCTTTTTAATGAAAAGATTAAACGAAAGGAAGTGAGTGAGGCTTGTAACGTGGTCCATTTGGGTTGTTGATCACATGGTTGAAGCTACTCATTGTGAATACCTAAACAAGGATGTTTCTTTTTTCGCAGAGGAGAAATTTTCTAATTTCCCACTGTTATCTAATCAATTGATTTAACATCGATACTAGTTTTTGTTTTGTACTATCTCAAGTCCTGGGTTCTTACCACTTTTGTGTTCGATTTTGCTAGTGAACTTTGGCCTCCGGAAAAGGTCACCGAGATTTGTTAAATCTGGTGGTGTGGTGTCCCGTTGGTGGGGGGACATCCACGTTTTGTTGTTGGGTACCAAGTTTGTGCCATTAAAATCGATAGGGGCGGTAATAGAACTAGCGCCGCAGACTAGGCTAAAACGTGGCAGATTCTCGATGAACAATGTCTTGCCTTGCCTGGGTTACGCTTAATTTTTCATGATTGGTTAAAGCAGAATTTGATGCTTTACCAGCTTTCCTAATTTGAAAGAATCAAGATATAAAGAAAACAACTTGGCTGCCTTTGCAGCTACTGAAAGCAATTTGGTCACAAACTTCACTTGCGCGTTTGATTTTAAAAAAGAAGGGAACATTTTCTTGGTAGTCCTGTCTAGTACTCCAATTTGCTTAACTTGGGTAATTGACCAAGATTGAGATTCTATCCTATGATATGTTTTATGCAAGTGAGTTGAAGGCTATGCCTAATTGAACCTCATTGGGTTCGTTCAAAATTCTAAAAGCACTTGCGTAAAGCCCACCTCTAATCAAATAATATTGCGTAAATTATTTGCTCGTTCACTCAAAAGTTGATTGATGACTGCCATAATTTGACTAAACAGACAGGTGTGTTAAAGGGACAGATGCCACCGTCTGGGTGCAAGAAACAGTCAAAAACTGCAATGGAGCAGTCATGATCATGCTTTCGACCAGTACAACCAAAAAAGGCGGTGCGAACAATTGTATTGTATGTTTATGCCTTACATTTCTTTGTTTTACTTTTATGCAACCGTTTTTTCTGCCCCCCATTTACGCTCGTGAATGCGCTTACAATTACTTTCAGTTTTTACAGCTTGTACTTGGTTTCTTTAGTAATTCTGTCTTTAAATTTTATAAAAAATAGTCGGTTTTATTTGAAGAAAATATTAAAAAACGAAAACGCGTGAGGAGACAACAACGGCGGACGCATTACTAGGAAGGAGACCGAAAGGTTATTCCATGTTGACTGTACTTCTAGGGATTGTGTTGGGTTGCACGTGTTGCGTAGCCGTCCGATCCTTGAGCACAGTGAGTGGCGGTGTCTTTTTATATTTTATCTTAAACGTAAAACAACAAAGACTGAATGACAAAAGAAGGGTTAGGATATGGTATGGAGACAAAACAGGAAGACCTATGTAACCGCGGCTGCCGCTTTTTTAGGTGGGTCCCAGTCATCTGTAGACGATATCTCTGCATAAGATTTCGCATTTTCCCAAATTTATCGCTTTTCGCAATTGCTTTATTGAACATTAATGATCACGTCACTTAAACGTGACCCCCACCCCACGGCTCACCTCCATTTGTAATAAACTAAAAAAACATACTTAACAAGAAATTAACTAATAGCTTTTGGTCAAATTAATGTCCTATTCCAGTTCTTTGGCTTTCCGTTAAACACGCAATTGTTCACTTGGTACCTATCAAGTTGTTTAATAGTTAACACGTTATCGTTCACTTGGTATCTATCAAGTTGTTAAATTGTCTCGCATTCAGACTTTAACGCGCTGGTGGTTATTGTCTTCTTCGTTTTCTTTGTTTTAAAAATTGTTGTTTGTTTAGTTTTCTCGTCATAGGGACCAAACTAAGTGCCGTCTTGTAACAATTATCTGACGCTTAATTAGTTTCGAAATTCAAGTGTTGAAATGTCGTTGTATGAATGAAGTTACACAATAATCCTGTTTTTGGGGTGGTCATAAATGGTAGTAATAACTTCCCCGTAAAACGTAAAAGGGATGTTTAAGTTATTTTGATTTGAAAAGATAGTAAAAAGATATGATGATGGAAGGACATGACATGACACAACAACGAAAGCCGGTTTAAACCAACAATGACTTCTGTTTAATAAGGCTTTATGAATTAGAAAGAAAAGTACGGCGTATCAACAAAGGGGCGACGTGTCCGATAGGGACAGACAGTTGCGCCGGCGAGTCGGCGTGTTGGAGTAAAGAAGGTGCCCTAAAATGGGACCCGTTTGACAGGAAACTGCCCACAAATGCGCCACGTTTGTCGCCTAACCGATTTGACGTACAAAATCCCCAATTTAATGAACGCGACCAAAACACCTTTCAATGAAAATAAATAGTCGTAAGGTAATACAGTATGGGAAAGCAAAGAAGCGGCTTTCAATTCATAAAGAATTATTTATATTTTGTTTGAGGGGTTAGGTTAAGGTATGGGTGATGGGGTCGAAGGCTGATAATGGGCCGGCGGCTGCCGCCTATTTAAATGGAATGAGTGGACTTATGTTGCTTCCTGAGGTGACAGCTCACAGCTCTTTTTGTTTACAGTCTATACGCGTATCGGCCTCCGATTAATTTAAGTGAGAGCCGTAACATTTTTGTTATTTACTTAGCAGTCCAAAGTTTAAACAGAATCACACTAGGGTCCAAGTTTGAATCACACTAGGGGTGGCATCGCAATCATTTGGCGCCACGACGCCGTTTCTCTGTATTTGCTGAATGACACCTTTGGATATCTACTTTCCAAACTTGCGTAACCAGGTAAATATTATATTAATATGGTAAATTGTATATGTTAAATATTTAATTTGAGTGAGATACATATTAATAATAAATGGTAAATATAAATAAATTGTTAATATCTAATTATATGTTATCATTTACGGTTTTAATAGAAGGAGTGGGTTGATTCAAAATCAGTTAACCAACTGTTTTTGCTTACTGAAATCTTGAGAGACCTCAATAATATTTAATTATGGTGGCGTAAGGAATGTTATTATGTTAGGTCACCAATGTATCTTGAATCGATATCCATTAAGAGAGAAGCTTGCTTAAAATCTTTATTGTTCATTATAAATTAAATACTAATACTTTAAATCCTAGTACCACGTTCTGACAAGATAGATATTTAAAAGAACTTTGCCAATATCTTTTACTTAGTGACGACTAATTGAAACATACAATTGCATGTATAATGTCCCCACTTTGAATTCTTTTCCTGGAAATCAAGTGAACGTATGCACATTAAATTTGTTAATCAATTCCATAGAAAAAGGGTCTTTAACATTTATTCAAAATGTATTAGAAAAGTGAGAGCGAAATGATCTTCATTATTGTAGGTGGAATTTGGACTAATTATGATAGATCTAGTTAATTTGATGTTAGTGTTCAATCCTTATATTTCTATCCACATCATGATTCTTGATACGTGGGGCATTTCATTGCCTTTTTCAATAGATATCTAGGCTTAATAATTAAAACCTAAAAGGGTAATGTTTGTAATTCCAAATTTACTGAATTAGACATTAGATATGAACATTCTATATGGGCACGCTAGAGAAGCAATTATAAGGAAGCTTTCAAGTTCCTCACTTCCAATGGGTGTTGATTAATGCCAAAAGTCAATATTAATTCTCTTAATGTAGTGTGTGTATATATATATATATACACACACATATATATACACACATTTAGAGAATGTGTGTATATATATGTGTGTATATATATATATGTACACACACACACACACACATATATATAGTTATTCATTATTCTTCTAGGTGATGTTTAATCCCAAAAATCATAATTAATTGGCTCTTATATATATTAGGAGAAATGTCAGGAAGTGTTGGGTTAGATAGACATGGTGATTGAAAATTTGAATATGCAAATATCATTGTAAGATGAAAAATATTTTGAGACTGATAAGTGGAGATATCATTTTTCATTGTTTACTATATATGACAAAATTATATTATAAAATTATATATAATTTAGTATATATAAATTAAAACCTATGTGATCCTTTAGTGCCATTTCATAAATTAAAACAAATCAATCATATAAAAATAAGAACTAGAGTTTTCTCTATCTAAACGTATAAAAGCATTTAGACACAAATCATAATCAAAACAATGAAACAATAGATAAAAACAAGGAAAATATGGTATAAATAAGGCACCCTGGGATTTGACATTTTAAAGAGTTTCATATAGGACTTATTAGTGAGTGTGCTTGAACTATGATTTGGCTTGGTGACCTTATCAAATTTAGTTGAATCGACTAATAGAGCGCATACTGCTGAAGCAACTACCTGAGTGGTGTTAGGGCCAAGACCATCTAGTGTTGCTAATGAACATATTCACTTTAGAGAAAGTTGAAATGCAATGCATTAGGTTAAAGGAATTTAGAATAAAAGGGACCTAAAGGATGCTAGATATTATATCAAAACTAAGTTCTATTCCTCATATCCTACAATGTTGTTAATTCTAGGATCTAGTTTATCCCTCATCTTGAGTATATGAAGCAAAGACCAAGAAGTATTTGCTTTTGGTTAGACTTTACAAAAACTATTACCTCTAAGAAAATGTGAGTTAACAAAATTAAAATATAAAGATTTTTGGCCAATATGGAGCTTCCATATTCTTTTGGCTAAGAGGAATTTATTCATAGTTTTGATTACTTTGATACCTAAGCCACCTTGGTCTTTAACCTTACACACATCCATTCATTTAACCTTGGCTTTGTTATTATTATTCAAGCTTCCATTCCACATATATTTCTTTTATAGCCTTTCAATGTCTTTAATGAACTTGATGGGGAGGAATAGACAAGCACACCAATAAACTTGCAAGCTAGAGAAAACATAATTGATTGGTTATAATTTACTTGAAAAGGACAAAAACTTGTTGCCATAACTACTAATTCGCTTATGAATGGCATTATTGGGGCTTGGAAATCATAGTAGGTAAGTCTAGTGGCAACAAAAGGTACTTCTGAATACTTGAAGGGAGTTTTAGTAATTGAAACCCTAAGCTTTTAGTAACAGAAGAAACAAAACCCTTAATTCTATCTGAAGACATGAGTTTGCCTTTTCTCCGGTTAATGTTAATCCTAGAGAGAATTTGAAAAGTGTCAAGGGAGTCAGGTCTACCTTGATTGAGTCTATACTTGCTATATATAACATAATGATATCATCAACAAAAGTGAAATTAAAGATTTCAAGATCTTTGCATTTAAAGTGGTATTGGAAATTATTTGAACAATTGATTTTTCTCTTAGTTAATCTTAAAAAAGCTTTAATATATATGAAAAATAGGTCAGGGATAGGGGGTTTTGTTGTCTTAGATCCCTTTCACCCTTGAAGGTTTCAATTGGTTTACCATTGATAAGAATGTTGAAGGAGGCAGTGGATGCATATTAATGAATCTAAGTAGTGAAGTCATTTGGAAACCTAAAAGCTGTGAGCACTTCAGAAAGAAACCTCCATTTTCTAGATTCAAAGGCCTAGTTAAAATCAATTTTTAGAGCATCACTCTTTATACTAGGATCTCTATGATAGTTTGGCCTAAGAGAATATTATCACATGTACTATGAATGCATACACTCTGGCTTAGATCAACATAGGATTTGAGAGTTGCTTTGAGCCTTGAAGCAATCATTTTAAAGATGATTTTGTATAATATAATTCAATAAGATATTAGTCTATAATATTGCATCTTTGAATGGATTAGGAACCTTAAGAATCATGCAGATAAAGATCTTACTGATTTCCATGAAAAGTTTAACTAAAAAGAATTAAAAGACCATCTTAGTGATTATTTGCCCTGCTAGGTCCTATAACCTTAGGGATGAAATGTAAACCTTGAAACTTTCCTTTCATTGAATATAAATTTTTATGTTCGATAAATATTATTTTTGGTTGAATAGTAAATTTTTGTGAGACCCAACCTCGAAATAATGAAAAATATATGAAATAAGTATTTAGAGTTTAATGATATTGAAATGGATCTAAAATAAATCTTATAAGATGAATTTCGGGAGTTCCGAAAGTTTAGGACTAAAATGCCCTTTTTGGAAAGTATTGGGTATTAATGATTTTAAACCCAATCGAAAATTTTTAAAGCATCCAATCAAGAATTATTGACCCTAATTAGAGTATTTCATGGTCATTCGATGATAAGATAGTTGTGGAATATTTTCTGAATTTAATTTGGTTAGTTGATGAATTAAATTCAATAAAGGGCAACTTGTTTTTTTGTTAATAAAGGGCAATTTGGTCATTTTACATGTCATTAAAGGGCTATTTGGTCTTTTTACATTTCATTAAAGGGAAATTTGGTTATTTTACATGGTGTTAGTGGAAGAGTGAGTCATTAGAAGAGAACTAATAGGAAGGTGAAGTATGGAATCCATTAAATGAATATTAAAAAGAATAAAGCAAGACTTTTGTCTTCATTTGAACATAATGAGAGACCAAATAAGAGGGAGAAAAGAAGAGAGAAGAAGGGGCATTTGGCCAAGGAAGGAGAAGAAGAGTGCAGCTACCATTTTTTCATGGTTTTGGAGTATAAATTGGAGAGATCTTGATCAAGTGGAGGTACTCATCAAATACCAAGAGATTGGAAGATAAATTGGTAAGATTTCCTAACCTAAATTTCTAGTTTTGGGGCTTTTTAGTCGGATAGATTTATGTAAGATAAATGATGATTTTTGACTTACCATGGAGTAGGTAATAAGTTTGGAAGCATTTAAGGGATGATTATGACAAGAGAAAGAATTATGTTTAGTGAATGTTTGTATTTGGTTCTCGGATCACTTGAGCCAGAAATCTTGTTTTGACTATAACTTGGCCTACAGATCTCCAAATTGGGTGATTCTAATTGAAGATGAAACCTAAGAAATAGTAATAAAAATTACTAGAAGATACCCTGACCTAGTTCTAGTTGAATCATATTGGGATTTGAGATAAAAATGGTGATCTGATGCTGCCCCTATGTTGGAGCAGTTTGTGATGTTTGGTGCATGTTTCTTGAATTAGAACTTCAAATGGTCTGATTTTTGATCATATGGAAATTAGAGACATAGGTGAACGAATGTCTAGAGGACCTCAAAACCTAATTTGAACCTTTGCTATGTGAAAAGTAAGGAACAAGTGGAGGTATAGCTTCTGGACATAGGCCATAACCGTGACTCATCATGCATCATCATGATATGGTGAATTAAATTGAGTGAGATAGTGTTTTGAAGAAATTGATAAGTTAGAATGGGTAAGAATATGATTTTAATTGACTTTTGAATTTAGAAAAGGAAACAGAGAACAATAGGTTAGCTTTCGATGGTAAACAGAAATACGATTAGCATACAGGTTACGCGATTAAATACTAATCTCGAATTCAGTTAAACCGAATTTATAGTTTTAATTTCTTATATATGAATTTGGAAATAAATGACTAAGCAAAATGAGCTTGTGTAAGTAAAGGAAAGGCACAGAACGCATGAGTGTGCTTGGCGATAAAGTTGCTTAATAGTGAGTGCATTTTAAATGTATTTTATGAAAATGATTTCTATTCTATCATGAAGTGAATATAGATTATGAGTTTTATGTTAATGATGCATTATACGTGAATATTGCTAGTACAATTTTATGTTTTTAGCAATATATGAATTGAAGTTTGAAACTTAAATCTTATATGATTTAAGTTTATATTGAGAGGATGTTATTGGTTGATAAAAAGGAAATGGTTTTTAGCTTATGGTATACCGATAAGTTTTACACATATTAATATACCGGTGTATAACTGTTAACTTAGTATGGGTAAGTGATGTATAATCAGCTCTGTAATTAGTGGTTAACCAATTGCGGGTAAGCAATGTAGAACCAGCTATGTAACTATCGGTATATAACAGTTAACCTAGTATGGGATAAATGATGTAAAACTAGCTCCGTAACTAGACTAGTTGTGGGTAAGTGATGTAGAACCAGCTTCATAACTACTGATGTATAATGGTTATCCTAGTATGGGTAAGCGATGTAGAACCAGCTCCGTCACTAATGATTAACCAATCGTGGGTAAGCGATGCAGAACCAGCTCTGTGACTTTATGCCTAAGGGTACCATATGGCAAAGAAGTTAGTGATAGGCTATGTTGTGTAAGAAATTCATGACATTTTTAATGCTGCCATTATTTATTTGAAAAACGATTTGAGAAACTTACTTTCGGGAAGCATATATGTTTTATATCAAATATTGAATTATGCAAATTGAGGTGAATTTGTTTTAGGAAGGTTTAAATAGTTAAATATAATTTGAATAGAAATTCTAGCACTCACTGAGCTCGTTTAGCTCACACTTTCTTTTATGTTTTTAAATGAAACCTCCCAACTGCACGCTCAGGGGCTTCAGTAGCAAGGACTTCACCTCACGACCAGTCAACTTTGTCACGTGCTACTGTGTAGGACATTTTGCCTTGTAAATACTTTTGGGAACATTTGCATCTTTATGAATATGTTTTGGACTATATTTTGTGTAAAGAACACATGTATATGAATGTTTTAAAGTTACATGCATGAATATGTCTAAGTTTATTTTTAAGATCATCGAGGTGATTGTTGAGATTGCTTGTGAATAGATTTAAAGTCCAAAATTTATAGTGGGGATTTTAAGATGATTATAGAAGTGTTTTGCACTTTTACAAGGCTTTTGAAAATTTTGGGAAGGTAAAAATACAGTCGATGTGCTGTTGAAATTTTTAATAAACATGATTTAAAAAAACTCCACTGCTTATATCTTTTTGATGTTAAGTTAAGGCTTTCTTGTAAAAAGGGCAATAGGCTTAGCTTCACCGGAACTTTCTAGCTAGATCAGATATCGATTAGAGGGTCTCCGTGGGGTGCCGGGCAGGCCGCCTAGTCATTTCAGAATAGGGGCCTATCATGAAAGATTTAATTATTATATGGGAAGGGGTGATATTTATAAAGTTGCTTATAAAATTCTTAAAGTATTGAAAGATCAGGGATTCGAGGTCCTTTTTCTTATAAAAGATTGTAAAATAGTCATTTATTAAGAGTAAATTATATTGGCACTTCTCCTGTTGAAGATAGAGATGTGAAAGAATTTGGTTTTCCCATCCCCCTCTTTATGTTATTAAACTCGAGATATTTGTTAACATAAAGTTATGGTTGCCTAATGTAGAGGCATAATCATTAAGGGAATTTTTATCTTTATTCATATAAGTTCTGATTTTTTAGCCCTAAGTTTGATGCAGCATTTGTAAGCTTTATACTTACCGAAATTAATAGAAATAAAGATTTATTGAAATAAAATACTTAAAAAGGTACATGACATAATATAAATAAAAAAATTTGTTCAGGAGAAAAAATTAAACTATTAAAATGTAAAAGTTGTAAAGGAAAATCATAGAAGATCAATTTTTTAAGGCTTATCATCATGATCATTTTCCTTTTTTGATATTGTTGAAGGTTGTGGAGGCTGTTTGAAGTACCCACATTCAGAAAGTAGTTGGATAACCATTGCTCCATCTATAACAATTATGGTTCCTATTTCTTCATCTTCCTTTGAATCTTTTATAAGATGGAATTATGCCTTACTACTTATTCTTGATGTCAATGATAGTGCTATTAATTCTCTTCCATAACAAATTTTGTGGTGTTGATTAGAAATCTTTGTACTTCGTCTTCGTCTCCTCGATCTGAGGTATCTTAATTATTGGTTGAAGCTCTGCTCTCTCATGCTCCTATCATTGTTAGCCACTCTTTCTCTCTTTAAAAAAAAATAAGCTTTGAAAACCTTCCTAACTCATCTTATATGCCTGAACATGTTAAGGTTGATAGTAGCCATGCTATAACCCATAGTCATTTTAAAAAAAGTATCATACCACTACAACAAAAATGACATACGGTAACAGGTGATAAGTGTTATTAAATATGAATGGTAACACTAATGACTATGCTATGATAGCCCATGTTACTAAAGATATGAT
>JAOTBA010000002.1:29996592-30008208 GCA_025629845.1 Erythroxylum squamatum | reverse complement strand
TTTACATCCTTTTCTTCCTAATGTTCCTTTATGAACAAGTTGTCTTCTTTTAATCATAACTCTCTCTACAAAGATCCAAATTCCATGATTCTTATTCCATATGAAACTAGACTGCCATTAGTCTTAATATAGCCAAGAATTACACAAACAACATTTCCTTTTAAAATATAATCTCCATCCAAATTTTGTCCTATTTCTGGTAAGAAACAGACTAGCAACCAATACTCAACCTTCAAGAAATCATTATCAAGACATCTTCTAACCAAACTGTTTCACAAAAACATTAATAAGACATCAATAATCATTTTTCAGGTTTTACAGTTTCACTAATTCGGACTCTAAGGTCCTCAAAAATCAGGAAATAATACAAGGTTCTTGCATAGAGGTCTATCACAGGTAGTAATAGAGAAACAAGCGTAACTCAAGCTCTAGTGATAGTGACTATTTTGTCAAGCCACTTTCACAGAGGTCAAGTTAAGAACTATATCTGCAACTTTCATTTTTTGAGTTTCTTCAAATTTGTACTCTAATGATATGAAAAACAGACCGAAATAGAAAGATGAAATTAAACCAGAATTTTAACTTACCTTGATAACTTCTTTCCTTCTCTTCTTCTCTTCCCCTTTTTCTTTCCTTCTCTTCTCATTTTCGTTTTTCTCCCTCTTCTCTTCCCCTTTTTCTCTCCTTCTATTCTCATTTTCGTTTTTCTCCCTCTTCTAACCTTATAGCCGACCTTAACTCTCACTTCTATTGCCTTTTTCATCCATTTTCTCTAGAAAATTCAAGAAAGTCAAACTAATCTATGTGTTACCATTCCATTAGTCCATGTGTCACCATTCTATTGGTCCATATGTTACTATTCTATTGGTCCATGTGTCACTTAATTTAGGCTCCACATGTCACTCATTTTAAGGCTACATATGTTACAAATTGTAACGCTACACATGTCAGCAATTGTAAGGCTATATATGTCACCATTTTAAAGCTCCACATGTCATACATCTAATGTGCCATTTGTCACAAATTTAAAAGGCCACTTTTCCCTCAAATACTTAAGCCACTTGTCATCCAATTAACTGAGTCATTTGTCACTTATTTCCAATGCCACATGTCACCATTTCATAGGCCTAAAAACTTAAATTCTCTTGTATCAATTTGTCTTGCTCTTTAACATTTTTCTTAGACTAGATGCACATATCACCTCATCAATTTCTCAATTTTAACAATAATTTCCCAATTCACTAATTATAATCCACCAATTTATGTTATTGGTAGATCAAAATGCAAAACATTAGGAATGCACATTCATATCACATTCATTTTCATTCCATACCCCAAAATATGTCAATTAAGTGCATATATTATCTTGCAATGTTCTCTAAATCATGATTCATATGTGTATACGAATATTATGCATGTGAATGAATGCACCTTGTAAATTCTTAAATGAAATAACTAATGTGACTCAATCTAACAGTTTAATCTCTTAACAATTTTAGGAGGCAGGATATTACAACTCTCCCCCTTAAGAAATTTCGTCCTCGAAATTCTTACTTGACTGATCAAACAGATAGGGGTAATGTTGTCTCATGTTTTCCTTAGCCTCTCAAGTAGCTTCTTCTCTCGAATGATTTCTCCAATAACTTTTACTAGAGGAATTACTCAATTCCTCAACTACTTAGTCTGATGATCGACTATTTTTACTGGTTCCTCTATATAACTCAAATTACTCGCAATCTCAACTTTCTGAACTGGTAACATATGCCTCAATATATTATTCATCTATCGAAAATGCACATTTATAAGCCAAATATTGATGTTCAATGCTCATTCATATAAATTATCAATACAATAGCACATTAGTACAATTCATCACTACAACCAATACAAATGCTCATCAATACCAATTATTCATGTTGTCATGTTATATTTCTTATTTATGACTGTTAAGTTTCCTTTCTATCTTAAGCCTGCACATTTTCTGTCGGTGTGGATAACGGTGGTTTGGATATTCGAGGATATCAAACTGTGGACACCGGTGGTGTCAAACTATAGCAGCGGCACGGTTACCTTATAGGCATGCCCATCTATCCACAACCAAGACAGTAGAGCAGGCACTATAACATTTTCTTTGGAATTCATTATGCTTCGGATTTGACCTGTACCTAACATGAAATACAATATGGATCTAAGTTCTTCCTAGTGGTAGCGCCAATAGATCCACTTTCTCAGTAATCTCATAAGGGCTAATATACCAAAGGTTCCTCTTGCCCTATTATCGAGCCTCATCACTCCTCTCTATAGTGTGACACTTTCAAAAATACTTTGTCTCCCACTTGGCACTCTATATCACTCCTATGTTGTTCTGCACAACTCTTTTTGTCAATCCTAAGCTACCTTAATCCCATTGCAGATCATTTTCACCTTATCAACCGTATCTTGAATCAATTATGGGTCATCAACAGTCCTCAGGCCCTCTTCGTCCTAATATAAGGGTGTTCGACACCTTCTACCACTCAATTTCGTAATCATATTCTCTTATTCTACATCATTGCCAATGTTTTCAGAAGTTTTACTAAACATGCAGTAACTACACATTCTGAACTTATTTTCTTCTTCAAATTAAACCTCAAGCTGTACTTTGTAAGTCTCAAACTAAACTTTGCAAGTCTCCACCAATTTCTATTATAGAGCAATCAATTATAAGAAAATTCTACAAATGCTCATCAATACCAATTATTCATGTTGTATTTCTTATTTATGACTGTTAAGTTTCCTTTCTGTGTTAAGCCTGCACATTTTCTGTGGGTGTGGATAACGGTGCTGTGGATATCCGAAGATATCAAACTATGGACACCGGTGGTGTCAAACTATATCAACGACACTGTTACCTTATAGGCATGCCTATCTATCTACAACCAAGACAGTAGAGCAGGCACTACAACATTTTCTTTGGAATACATTATGCTTCGGATTTGACCTGTACTTAACATGAAATACAATATGGATCTAAGTTCTTCCTAGTGGTAGCACCAATCTATAAGCCAATAGATCCACTTTCTCAGTAATCTCATAAGGGTCAATATACCTAAGGTTCCTCTTGCCCTATTATCGAACCTCAGCACTCCTCTCTATAGTGTGACACTTTCAAAAATAATAAATTGTATATAATTAATAATAAAATTTTTATTATTTTAAAATAAAAAAATTAAAAAAAAGTATTTGTTACGATTGTGACTTAAACAAATTACAACCGTGACTTTTTAATTAGACATAATTTCTGTTTTAAAATCATAGCGTTAAATCTCCTGTAATAACCATTTTAATAAGTTATAACCGTGACTTTTTAATTGAACATAATTTCTGTTTTAAAATCATAGCATTAAACCTCCTGTAACAATTATTTTAATATAAGGAGTATAATAGTTATTTATTATACATTACATTTCATTCTATTCATCTTTTAAACGACATTTAACTACATTACATTATAAATCTTTTCATCTGCCTTAAATAACTTTTCACTATATTACATTTCATTTTATTATAAATCGTTCTGTTCTGTTTCGTTACGTTTCATTTCATTCTATTAATTGGACCTAAAGTGACTCAGACTAGGCAATAACCGGCCATAGCCGGTACCTGGCACTTGGGATCCTGAAAGAGGGGCAGAGCAAAGTTCTTGTGAACCGGCACGTGTCGGAGATAGGACTGTGACTGTCGGAACGTTAACTCTGTCAGCGATTGGACACGATTCTGACTTCGTTTGGCAAAAGATAGAGCAGAGAACAGACAAAGTAAAGAGTTAGTAGGAAAAGGAATGGGGAGAGTTTTTGTGGTGGAATTGGAAGGTAGGTGTTATAGATGCAAGCACTGTGATTGTCCTCTCGCTCTCTCTGATGATATAATCTCTCGGGTACCTATCTCTCTGTTTTAATGTTCTCTTCGTTTCTTTTTTTAATTAAAGAATTTCATCGGCTAAGAATATACTTGAATTTTGCTTGTTGATAGTTCAAATAATCGTTTTTGAATTGGAGGATTTCCAGGGGTTTGATTTGTACGAACTGGGTATATGTAATTTATGTTAGATTCGTTGGATAAAGGTTAGGAAGTGATCTTGCATGGAGGAAGATGGAGATAATGATGAACTACGTTATATATAAAGATATAATTCATGATACATTGTCTTGGAAGTTTTTAGTTGACAAATGATGTTTGTAGTTATATGTAGGTTCGCTTGTCCTTGGTTTAAGTTCTTACCAGAGCTTTCGCATAACCATTCAATCGGGCTATAGCTTTGTACCTTTATGTTTAGTGGATTGCTTTTTCTGCATTTGGTGAAGAGCTATGGTATCCATTATTTATGAATCGACATAGTGCTTAACTTGAGGTGTAGCACCATGGAAATATAAGAAAAAACCATTGATAAGAAGAAAGGTTAGTTCTTGAACAAATAGCAAAACTTAAAGTTCTTTACTTAATTTGGGGTTTCCCAGGAAAGCTAGCCAGAGTTTCCTTCATCTTTTAATGTATCGTGTTTATATTTAGTTCACCACGCTCTTAAACTTCCATTGACTTTATGTTGTTAATGCATCAGAAATTCAACTGTCGTAAAGGGAGAGCCTACTTGTTCAAAAAAGTGTAAGTTCTTTCAATGCTTGCTCTAGCCTGCTTGGTTTAAGTTGTCTTATTTTGGTTTATTTGGAATGTTTGTTTGAGGGGTTAGGTGTGGGAAGGCGTTAATCTTATAAGGTTCTCAGTTGGTATAAGTGACATGTGGGTTTGTGTCTAACTGCTGTGCTTATGAATAAGCTGCTATTAATACGGTATCTGGACAAAAATACGGACATGTGTTCAAATTATGCATTCTGGGACTCTTGCTCAATTGTTTGAGACAAAATTATCTAGGCAGTTAAGCTAATTTTATTAAATTGTAATAAATAGATTCATAATATCAGCTTACTGTCTTGCAAAATTTCCATCTTTCATCACCCTCAAAAGATGGGAATTGAAATACCTCAATTATAAATTTGCAGTGACCCAAAGCTAAGACATTGAGCCAATACAAACTTCTAAAGTGTGTATTTGGATATTCAAATATCATGCATCGGTCTAGATGAATTCAACTATGTTGCAATTTGCGCTGTTTAGATCCAAACTCACAACACGGAACTCAGAAAAGTGAGCATGTGACCTTTTTCCTACCCCATCTTCTTTCAAAAAAACAGGGTTAATGTATCAGCAGGACCCCAAGAAGAGAGAATGATGCTTACTGGTATGCACACTGTGGAAGATGTACTTTGCTGCTGCTGCGGGCAACTTCTTGGATGGAAATATGTAAGATTTATGTCATCTTGATTTGTGGTTCAATATTGGATGATATTGTGGCCTTGTTAATACTATGGACAAATCTACCCTGGTTCCAGAAAATAATAATGGGGTCAATTAAAATCTAACAATTGGAATTGGTACTAGATATACTGACATGTAATATGCATTGTGAGATTTATTCATGTAAAGTATCTTTTCTCCTTTAACCGAGTGGTAGAAAAATGCTCTTGCCAGAAAAGTGCCAAATGTATATTTTAGTTCCTGAAATCATGCCCTCATTCTAGTCTGGTTCCTGCTCCTCAAAATATTATAATTTGCCCTAGTATTTGCATTATGATATTAAGTTAATCCTCAAGTACACGAATTAGATAGCAATCAGGAAGACTATAAGACTATGTTCTAATGACAGAAAAAATAGTTCTTAAATGTTTATAGCCAGTCCTTGAAATGCAATTAACGAGTGAGTTGAAGAGAGTTCATTTGCAATTTAGTTCACACTCTAGGAGCTAAACGAAAAATTCCAAAAAGAGTAGGGGGTAAAACGGAATGAGAATAAAATTTTGAGCCAAAGTATGTATTTTACCATTTTTGTATAAAGCCGAAATTGAAGCTGCTGAGCAATACTGTATGTAGGTTGCTGCACATGACATAGACCAAAGATACAAAGAAGGGAAGTTTGTTCTTGAGAGGTAATAGTTTTGGTTAGTCATTTAGAGATTTACATCTATTCATCACCGATATCTGCAGAACTGGTATTCTAAGTAGTTAGGTGCGCATCTGGCAAACAGATGGAGGATAGCCGAGGAGGTCTCGGAGGAGTTCCATTTGGATGGTCATCAGATTTTAAGTGACGGAGACAGCGCTCAGGACCTCTGATGCATTGGCTGAGACATATTCCAAATGTCTATGGTTAAAGAGCAACTGAGAACCTTATTTAGTGCCTGTAATAATAACAAAAGTTATGTTGTATGACTATGGGTGAAGTGAACAATTAAATATTGTGGGAGGAGACAAAAAGCTAAAATTTCTAGTCCCTATCCCTTATCCTTCTATGCTCAATCGCAGTCGCTGGACTTGGATGGAAACAGAGCACAGTAGCAGACAATTTTCATCTAAACAGCACGTTTAAGATTTGCTGTTCCAATTCCAAGCACACAAATCAACCAGATTTGAAAACTTCTAGCTCCGTTATCCCTGTAGGAAAATCAATAATTATAATTGTTATGGTCTTCTTGTGGTTATGTGCTCCCATTCGGTGACTCACTGCCTCATAATTACACGTGACATTTTTATTACTATTAAAGGGGGCATGGGGCCAACTATATCCGACGATAAATAATTACAAGCGGCCACTGCATTTTTGACATTTTGATACAAGACAAGAAGAGTGGAGTGGTCCTCCAGGGACAGAGAGCGAGCCCTCAGCCACCTTCACACGCCCCTCCAACGCTCTACCACGTGGTGCACGATTTTCCCCGTTTTTCCTCAACTTTTTGACTTTTATCGTTATCACAGTAATTATAGTTACCTAGTTATGATCTAATTCAATTCCTATTTTTCTTTTTCTTGTTAAATGCTTTTTTTATATAAAATAAAAGTTATTTTAGAGATATGTATGCTTGTTAAGAAAGTTAATGAAATGTTTAATATATCTTTATTAATTACATATTGAACTGTCTTGAAAATATATTATGTATAATTATGAAAGAAATTAAATGACAATTTTGAAAATAAAATTATAAATATACATAAAAAGTTATGAACGATATTTATTTTAAATAATTAAAATTTACCTAAAATTTATTTTAAATAATTAAAATTTACCTAAAAATAACTTTTATTTTAAATAAGGTGGGGGTAATAGGTTGATATTGTTTGCTCGACAACTTGTCTTTTTGCTTGATGGGTCCCATTTGCATATGTTTTACTAACGAAAAGGTTTTGAGTGCCCAGATTTTTATATTATATTTGTCCGAGAATGAAAATCGGAAAATGGCCCACTTCTTGATGGAACCATCTTCAAGGAAGACAGCAACACCATCCATCACTCGCCAGCCATGCATTAATGAATTCACACCTTCACATCCATCATTCACGAATCATCATCATTATGACCACCATACACTTACATTTGCACACAAAAGTAGAATGCCATCTAACGGCGCCGTTAATTATGACAAAGTGGGGGAGAAAGGACTAGACAAACTGACGAAGACGGTTCGCCGCCCCCACCTATGACTGACAGGGTCACGGAGTTTCATGTACGACAAGCTTCTTGCGAGTGGATTAGGTTTTAGGACATCGCTCGCTTAAGCCTATGTGTGGTGATGGGGGCAAACGTTAGACCGCCGTGACGCATCTGCTGCCGACAGATTTGCTCGTGGCGTGGCCCACACTCTGTCCCAACAATCTTGTGACGCTGCCACGTTCATAATGGTTCCCTACTCCAGTTATTTTAGCATCCAAAGAAAAAAAGGAAGAAAAGAATAAAAGGAGAGAGAGGGTGAGAGGTGGGGTCAAATCAAATGTTAGTGAGAAATTTGAATGACGGCCGGCTTGGTGCGGGTGGAGGCAGGTGCAGGTGCAGCACTGTTGATGCTGGGACCAGATTATCTTATTCTGTTATTACTTTATTTTATATTATTTTATTTGCATATTTTTTAAAATATGGTATAAATAAATATGCGAATTAAATTGATATAAAATAGAATAAAAATAGGTTAAGATTAGTTCCACTGACTATTCCCTCCTGCTGACGTATGTTCGTTTAAATAAATTAATGCCAAATTGGCCTTTTTCTTCTCCTCTGGTAGAGTAGGTAGTAGGTACTGCCACTCCAGACTCCACTCTTGTCCTGACTAATGTTACTGTTTGTGTCTGATTTTCATCTCCAGCAACTTTGCTTCTGGCAAATCTTTTAGTCGGAAGGCCGCCTGCAGCTCTTTTTATCAGAAATTGAGCATGAACTCCCTTAGTTGTTTTACTACCACATCGTAATAATCACAAGGCCACTAAATGGGGCCTATAACGACCTATGATGTTCTTCACATAAATTGTTCTTACGTCTCATAAAAATTAGTAAAGGGGGAAATTGACCAACTAATTGCCATAGAGACCAGTCTACTACTACTACTCCCAGCTCTATTATGGTCGTATACATTGAGTATTCTCATTCTGTACTCTTCTATTATTTGGAAACTTTCCTTTTCTAAGGATAACTTGAATTTGTTGGTACCTCGGCCTCGTATCGGAGTTGGAGAGGCAATTTGAAGGTTTACTTTTTCTTATGTAATAAGATTTTTTTAATCTGCTCGATCGGTCGGACCTATAAAGTAAGGAATTCTATAAAGTATTTTTTGTTTGTTTTTCTAATCTTAAATGTGAACTTAGAATAACAAATGAAGAACTTGTCACCGTGATAGTCAGGAGGAAAAAGTAAAATAAATCGAAATTGAAAATGAAATGACAGTGTCCTTGCCTAATTGACTATAGCCGAATATCGAGTATGCAACTATGCATGCATACGTAGTTTAAGACAACCGCGGATGCACTGCAAGCAGACTTTACACAAACTGCTCTAATATTTTCTCAGCTAAATACAAGAGCCCAATTCGGTCATTAATCTCTGCTAAACACCTGAAATTTTAATTTGGATTGTTACCCACTGTTCTCGTATTCTGATTCAAAACAGAAGAAGCAAAAAGTTGTACCAGACCTAGTCATGGGTCAAAATTAGCAGCGGGTTGATTCAGTGTGAAAAAATTCATCTCAATTTTAAGTCATACTTACTTAGTCCAAGTGAGTATCTAATTCTTAGTTTTGGCAATAACAAAATATTTTATTATTAACATTTTATCATTAGTGATATTAGTAAGTTAATACATAAAAGATCAAGTTCAACAAAAGGATATATATAGTGAGTATAAGAGTTAATTAAATTAATTGAATAAACAAAAGATAAAGAAAATGAATAAAGTGAAGCACATATACAATTCAAGTGAAGAAACAAGAATAAGAAGGAATCAAACATATCAAGATTTGAAAAAATCATTGTAATTCTTTTGGTAACTTTATCTTTGTTATTTTAATAAACTAAGAACTTAATTAAAATTAAGAACCTAATTATTGCACGATAATTTTCATATAGGGCATAATGCATAAATTATTTCATAATCAAGAGAAATATTATTTTGATTTTAAAAGAGAACTCCTTTATATTCAAACAAACTTTGAAAAATTAATTTAGATCAAGTTTTGGCCAAAAGAATGTATTTTGATCTTTGAAAGAACTTGAGAAGTTTTTTCTAAAATTATTTCATAAAGTTTGTTAATCTAATATGCTATCCATATATCTGTGTGATCAACCGAAGTCTTTTGAAAAATAATATTGTACTATGAGTGCATAACCATTCTGGTCAATATGTTGGTCAACCAGTGTGGTACATTGGTCAAACAATGTATCTATGTGATTGACCAATATAATATGAAAAGTAGCATGTTAATGTATCTTGAGTTTGTCTTAATTACTAAATATATTGATCTACCATGGGACATTAATGGTTAACTAATACATATGTTACTAATCAATGTAGCAGTTAGATTTTGTTTGTAAATAAATCACATATGAGTTGTAAAAAATATGTTGAGTAAACTAGAGAGTCGTAGGATCCTTAAGACGCTAAAGAGTGCATATACTTATTAGATAATATATATTTAGCCTTCCTCTTTAACCTGCATCACTCTTTTATTGTCACATTTGCATATGGATCTACCGAAAATAGCTTCTCTATTATGTAGGGGTAAGGTTGCATACTATCAGACCTCTCCAAATCCCGTTTTATTGCGGAGCTTTGGATTAGGTGTGATGATGATGATGATATTTAGCCTTAGTTCATTAGTATGAACAAAGTTTTTAAGTTTTATATCTATCTTAATTGCGAAAATTATATATATATATATTGAGAGCTCCTCTTGACCTTAAATAATATTTGTAGAGGTTTATTCTTCACCTATGATAAAGCAAGATGTTTGTAAATGGTTGCTCTTCATACGTGGTAAAGTAAGATGACTATAAGAGTATCTTTCAAAAAGATGATTTTAAAGATTTCCCTTTGTTTGTAATAAAGAAGATGTTGTATGGAGATTTTTGTATCTATTAAAGGAAGAAGATAATGAATTTTCAAACTGAGCTTTGGAAGTGGACATAGGTCATGGGTAGTTTGATTGAACCACTACAAATTAGTTTTATCTCTCTTTTCTTACTCTCTTTTATTTATTAGTGTGATTGTTTTTTATAATTATTACATATGAATTTGTCATAATTATTTATTAGTTTAGAAATAAAAAAAGTGAATATACACAATTTCCCCCCTTTTGTATGTCATTTAGGAACTAGCAATTAGTATTAAAGTAGGTCTCATTTCTTGTATATAGACTTTTGGCAAAATTTTGAGTAAGGATTATTATAGAACAATTTAATTCTCTTTTTGTTCAAGAGAGCCAATGTATAGGTATATCCCCTCCTTTTTTTTAAGACAACAATTACATATATTGAAAAATTATGGTAAAACATTTTTTTTAGCCAAAGGGATTGAATTTTGGAGAGTTGTATAGAGTTGTCCTTATGTTTCATTGAAAAAATAATTATATATAAAGTAGAGACTAAGATACCAAATGATAGAAGTGAGTGGAACGATAATGATAAAAGACTCATTACATTAAATAACAAAATAGTGCATATTTATTTTGTTCTCTTGATATAAATGAGTTAAATAGAGTATTTATATATGAAGCCACTCATAAGATATGGCATATACTTGAAATCACATGTGATAACACTACTCAAGTAAAAAAGAGCAAAGTAAGCTTATTAGTGCATCAATATTAGATATTTTACATTAAAAATGAGTCTATTTTAATATATATACTCACTTCATTTATATTATTAATGCTCTTAAAGGTCTCGGTAAGACTTACACTAATCTTAGAATTTATGAGAAAATTACTTAGATATTTACTAAAGATTTGGGATGCAAAAGTGGTGCTTATATAAAAAGCTAAAATTTAAGCATCTTGTCATTGGAATAGCTAGTCGGATCA
This sequence comes from Erythroxylum squamatum, assembly GCA_025629845.1. NCBI lineage: Eukaryota > Viridiplantae > Streptophyta > Magnoliopsida > Malpighiales > Erythroxylaceae > Erythroxylum > Erythroxylum squamatum. Next base: position 29,996,778 of record JAOTBA010000002.1, on the reverse strand, counting down.
CTCCTCACCTTTTAGATGTGAATGAATGAATTATATAAAGAGGAACGGGCTCTAACAAGAAGATATGTGATATTTAAAGTGTTGGGCCCGAAGCCCAAACTCGTGGAGTCGGCCTCCACCGCCATCACACCAGGTATTGTCCTCTTTGGCACTCTGGGGAGCCACGGCTCGAACCCAGGACCTCAA
>JAOTBA010000002.1:29969535-29981602 GCA_025629845.1 Erythroxylum squamatum | reverse complement strand
ACGTGTAAGTCGACTTACAGGAGAATACAAGTCGACTTATAGTACTGTGCATGTGTAAGTCGACTTACATGAGAGTATAAGTCGACTTACACTAACATAGATCTGGTTTTTGAGGTTCTGTTTTATTTTCACTACGTATATTTGATATATATTATGTATGAGATGCATGATCAGAACCTAACACTTTCTTCATCGAAATAAAATATTGAAGTGATAAGAAATTAGTTGCAAATCTTGCCATATTAGGATGACACAAATTTCTACCATTGGTAAATTCCTTTCTCATTAAACTCAACACCCATGCATAATTATAGATAAACTTGGTCACTTTTTTTAGCTTTTTGCATAGTCTCATCAATAATAGGAAAATATCTATGATCTCTTATATTCTCCAGCATTAGTTTAATGCAAAGTGCAACACAAGGAATCCAAAAAAAGAATTATACCTATTTTGTAACCTTCTTCTTGCTGCTTTATAAGCGTAATCATTTTTCAGTAATGAATTGAACAATGTTTTCTGGCCCTACTTCATTCACAACTTCATCGAATATCTCAAATAGAGTATCAGTATTTATAATAAGGTCAGATGCATCAATAGACTTCAAAAACATTGAGTCATTTTCAGAATAAACCAGGAAATTAATAATTGGCTCTTGTCTCCTATTTGTCCAACCATCACACAAGATTGAACACTTATAAGTAGCCTAATTCACTCTTCTTTTGCCAAATAACTTTTAATTTCAGAAACTGAGCAACTCAAAAGTTCACCTCTTAAGTCATCAATCGAAGGTGCTTTGTATTCCAGATTGTAAGAGGTTATAATATCCACTACAGGCTGATAATAGTAAGATTGGGAACCATTGAATGATGAACTTGTATCATACCACTATCTAGCTAATACCATATCTATATTATGAGTAGCATATCTTGATTGCATAATATTACGAATTGAAGGTTGGGCTCCAGGAGTGGTTCGTAGTGCAAAAAAACTAGTCACTGCCTTCTTGTTTTTCTAGCATCATGTCCAGGTGTAACATTCACTTTTTGTTGGGTCTGGGATGGAACACTACCACTACCACCTTCAACATTTCCATAATCATCACAAAAACCAACAAATGAACTCCCACTACTAATTTCAAAATTCAACCTTTCTATCTTTCTCGTGTTGATATTTGTCAACCAAAGTTTTCATTTGTCACTTTACATAATGACTTACTTTTTACAGAGTTTTACATCTCCTTTAACCCCAGCTAAATGCTTCTTTAATTGGGTGATTCCTACACCTTTCAAATGCTTGTTACAAAACAAGCAAATAGTATGGTTCCTCGTATCGGGAACCTATGCAACATGAGCCCAAGCTAGATCATTGTATCTTCCTGAAATGGTTTGATTATGAGTACTTGAACTTCCTTCCATTTAATTGTAAAAATAAATAAATGCATATATTAAAATAGAGAGCATATAATTTCATTACACAATACACATTTTCATCTTATATAATATAACTCATTTTGTACGATTACATCATACGCAATTCAATTTCATCGAACACAATTCACCATAAGTAAAAAGCTAACAATTCAATTATTCAACATACATAATTATGCAAAACATACATAAAAAATTTTCATTTCCAACAATCATAAAACATACATAAACAATTTTCATTTCCAACAATTTTGAACAATTTCAATTCAAAGTTTCAATTATGAGGATCAAGTTGAAGGGTATGATTTACATAGTCATTAAATAATGAATAACATATCTTATATAATTGTTCATATACATCTATTCATAACATGAGTATCAAGTTGAAGGATATATTCATAACATGAGGACCAAGTTAAAGGATATAACTTTGTTTGGAAATGTTTTTTTTCTTATCCAAACCTTTGGATCTTCTTTTCATTTCTAACAAACCATAATATTATATCCACCATTCTATATTTGGTTCTTAAATATATAAGTTGCTTCTACAATTTTTATTGGACGTTAATAAGTCTTAGTATAAGTGGTTGGAGTTTAGCAGACAATATGTTCAAAATTTGGAAAAAAATTTCCTTTTGGACAAATATACATCGCTACTTTCACACATTATCTATTATAAATATTTATGATAGCCTGCACAAATATATTACCAAATAATTCAACATATTCTACATATTGATTAAATGGAAACAAATGGTAGTTTATGTTTCCAACTTTCTCCAATTTCAATTCAAAGTTTGAAATATCACAAAACATACATAAATAATTTTCATTTCCAAATTTCAACATTTTCATTTCTAACATTTTCCAACAATTTCAATTCAACCAATTACAAAACATACATAAACAAATTCTATTTCCAACATTTTTCATTTCCAATAATTTCCAACAATTTTGAACAATTTCAATTCAAAGTTTCAAATATCACAAAACATATATAAATAATTTCCATTTCCAAATTTTCAACAAATCCATTCCCAACAACCAATAATTTCAACTATCACAAATTCCAACTCGCAAAATAATGAAATATACATAAACAATTTGCATTTTCAACAATTTCTAACAAATTTCATTTCTAAATTTCAACACTTTCCAAAAATTTCATTTCTAACTTTTTCTAACAGTTTCAATTCATCCATTACAAAACATACATAAACAATATCTATTTTCAACATTTTCTATTCCCAATAATTTCCAACAATTTTGAACAATTTCAATTCAAAGTTTCAAACATCACAAAACATACGTAAACAATTTCCATTTCCAAATTTTCAACAATTTCATTTCTATCGACCACCAATTTCATATCCAACTACCAACAGTTTCAACCATCACATATTCACAATTCACAAAATAATGAAATATACATAAAAAATTGCATTTTCAACAATTTCTAACAATTTTCATTTCTAAATTTCAACAATTTCCAACAATTTTATTTCTAACATTTTCCATCAATTTCAATTCAACCATTACAAAACATACGTAAACAATTTCCATTTCTAACATTTTCCATTTCCAACAATTTTGAACAATTTCAATTTAAAGTTTCAAACATCACAAAACAAACATAAACAATTTCCATTTCCAAATTTCCAATAATTCCCTTTATAGCAATCAACAATTTCATTTCCAATAATCAACAATTTCAACCATCACAAATTCACAATTCACGAAATAATGAAATATACATAAACAATTGCATTTTCAACAATTTTCAGCAATTTTCATTTTCAAATTCCAACAATTTCTAATAGAGCGAGAGTGTGAGTTTGTGAGAGAGAAAATGAAGAGAGAAAGAAGAAGAATAGTAGGTAGCATCGGGTGGGCTGGGGGATTTATGAAAACTCTTTTTTGTAGAAAAACCCACAGAAGTTTTAAAATTTTCAGTAACGGCCGGTATATGAATAATATTTTGAATACCAACGACACCGGCCGGTACCAACCAAAACAGGCCAGTATAGAGACTCGGTACCAAAGCATCCAGTTCTATATCGTTTTCTGGTTGGTACAGTATGTATCGCCCGGTACCGACCATTACGGTACGAGATTTGTAACAATGGGTTATAGTATAGTTTAGGAATTGGGTGCATTTGTCCATGTAAAAATTTAGTTATCTATTACTTTTTTTGTGGAAGTTTATATGTCATAGATAGAAATGATTTGTAAGTGAGATCAACAAAATACTAATAAAATTAATATTTTAAACAAAGTTATTGAAGGTTGGTCTCTTAATTGAAAATTTTAAAAAGTTTGATAATAAATTTTAAATAATAAAAAAAATTATATGAGAAAAGTATCCAGGAGCTTATATATTTTACTTGAAATTTTAATTACAACAAAATAATAAGAGTTGGAGACATTAAACAACTTGTACTCATCGAACATTTAGAATAATATATATAAGAAATTGGATTTAATATCAGTAAAATTTAAAATAAAAGATAGAAATATTTCTAGTATTTTTACCCATTATACAATTTGCTCTTGTGATTCTAAATTTCCCAATAGATATTATATTAAAAATATTTTCTACTAAAATTTTGTTAAATTATTTTAACAAAAAATTAATATTAAAATCAAGTTAGGAAAATTGTACAAATATATTATAATTTCACTTATTTAACAATCAATTACATAAGGATTTATATTGTAATAATTCAAACTAAAATTAATAAAAGTTATCTTATTAGTACTTTTAAAAATATTTGCATCTTTTACCCTAAATTGTATATTTTGTCAATTCCATTTAATCATATCAAGAGTGACTTAACCTTAAATAAATGATAAATCAATATAACTATTATTTATAATATAATTAAAATTTTGTTAATCATAAATTAAAATTCATAATCAATGTTAGATTTATTTCAAATGCACGAACAATTTTCTCAAAGGTAAGCATATATATAGATATATATAATCTATCCATTCTTCATTAAAGAGCTAGAAAAAAGCATATAAAAAAGAGACATGTAGATCCTGTAGCTACTGTAGCTCGAGCTCCTTCTACGACCATGCTTCCTAACTGCACCCCTATTAATCTTTATTTCCCACCTCATTTCTACTTCATCGTCTTCTTGCAACTTCCTACCTTTTTCTCAAGACCTCCTTTTAGCACATTGTCTAACTGTTTCTACTTTTGTTCGCTAATTATTAACCTTCACTTCTGAAAATTGAAGCTTTCCTGCCAGCATTTGGTGAAGTGATCATGGGTACAAGTGGTAGGGGATCACAAACCAGAAGCTAAGCTTAGCTTCTACCCACAATGAAGTTACAGAACACAAAATTGTATCACCTCCGTTTAGAGGCTTTAAGAGCTGAAGCACAGAGATGGAATGTAACAATTGTTGGATTATTTCTTGATAGGAGGGTCGCATTTCTTGTAATGAAGGAGTGGGCCTTCAATAATTGGAGAAAGTATTGTCTTTAGGAGGTCCTTGTTAATTCTAATGATGTTTTCTTACCTAGATTCACTCATTTGGAAAATGTTAAGAAAATACTTGAAGTTGGTCCATGGTATGTTTTCAATAAGCCCCTATTTCTTCAACTATGGAGACCATGCCTGAATATAGAGGTAAGTTAAACAAGAGCCATTCCTTTATGGATTTGTATCTATGGTGTACCTTTCGAATACTGGACCACCACTGGTTTGAGCCATCTTGCTAGCTTCATTATCAAGTTAATATGCATGGACCAAGTGATAAGTGTGAAATGCATCGTATTTTAGGGTATAGTTTGATATGTGTTTATCTGTTTATTCAATTGTTTAGTACGTGTTTTCAGTAGAATTGTGTTAGTTTGTGAATTATTTGTGTTTAAGTGTTTTTATGGGTTAGTAAAAGAATTTGAGCATAATTGTTATGTCTTTGAGGTACTTTGATGTGTTTGTTAGTGTTTCAGGGTCAACAGCGAAGAACGGAGAAGTTTCAGAGAGACTTGGACCGAAACAACGGCCCATGATCATGGGTTGCATCGGGCAGACACCCAGACACATAGAAAAGTCGAGTTTTGAGAGATTTTTTGGATCTTTTGACCCCCGAAAAAACCTAGGGCTACCCAGAACACATCAAGTATATAAATAATGAGATAAAAGAGAGGGGGAGTCTTCTTGCATCAGCCACCATCATGAAACCCTAGAGAGAGTTCATCAAAAGATTGAGAAAGAGACGAAAGAAGAGAGACGTGGAGAAGAAGCCTACATAAAGTAGTCCCCAGAATAGGAGGTTTCCCATTGTTTTTGCCTCCATCATCTATTAGGATCTATTTTCCAGTATATTTTCATTTTTATCTATGTTAGAATTGGAACAGCTATTGAGATAGGATTTATGAATGTTGAGGATTGTCTAAACTCACCTTCGGGTTATTTTTATCTTTAATTCAATAAAAATCTTATTGTTTATATAAATTGGATTCATTGTGATTGATTTCTGCATTTTCATAAATCGGTAATAGACTGAGAGGGTGAACCGATGAAAAATAATTAAATTGGGCTAACGAGAGTTAGGTAATTTAATAAGAACGGGAAATCAATCAAATTGGTAATTGTGTGACGAGAGATTTCACATAGGTTCCGGTAGTCTAGTGAAAAACTTCAGATCTAATTAGGGTTTGGATAAATTGTGAATTGGGAAATTACAATTTTCAAAATCTGATTAAGGTTTATAATTTAGGGCTTTTGGTTATAACTCAAGAGAGAGTAACCAATCCTAGGATAGTTCAGGACCAATAATCCGACACTTCATAATTAATTAAGTTAGTGTTGAAGATAGGTAAAAGTTTCCCCTTTCTCTCAATTGGTAGTTCCTTAGGTTAATTCTTGGTGTGTGCATTGCAATTTGCTGATTTGTTAATATTTTGTGATTTATTCTTAAGTTGAATTGATTCATTATTCTTAAGTTGAATTGATTGATTGAATTGCGTTATTGTTTTAGCTTAGTTACAGTTGAATTTCTACAATTTTTTTCGGCCTTAGAGTTTTGGATTAGATTAACCCTCCTCGTGGGATCGACACCTTAGATAGTACGCGAACAACCCGTACGCTTGCGGAATATCAAGGTTAAAATATTAAAACTACACATATTAAAAAATTGCGATTAAGTTTTTGACGTCATTGTCAGGGAGGCGATTAGTTTAGTTCTATAGTTTAAGGCGTTTAGTTTAGTTTTTAATTTTTATTTTCGTTATTTCTTTTCTATTTCTAAAATCGTGCTCTTGCATGAACATAAGAGTCACGAGAAGTTTGAGTCGCATAGCTGAAAAATTATATTTAGACATCACTCAACTAGAATAAACCATTAGGAAAGCTCGGCATAACAAAGAAGAAGAAATTGCAAAGACAATAATGGTTGAAGCAGGATTTGAACCACGGAGCGAACCAAGGACGACAACAAAGGACCCTTATAGACTTTATGAGACCAGGGTTCAATGCAACTAATCAAGGAGTAGCTAGACCACCAGTACAAGTCGCATCATTTGAAATTAAACCAGCTCTCTTGAACATGCTTCAACAGAACATGCAATTTTATAAACTAACAAACAAAGACCCCAACGCGCACAAAGTGAACTTCTTAGAAATCTGCGATATCTTTAGGTACCAACAGATGTTGGAAGATGCAGTTAGAATTAGGCTCTTTCCCTTTACCCTTAGAGATAGAGCAAAGGCTTGGTATCACTCCCTTAACCCAACTAATATTACCAATTAGGATCAGTTAGTTCGTGTCTTTTTAGATAAATATTTTCCCTGAATAAGACCACTAAGATCATCAAGGAAATCACCAACTTGCAATAAGGTGACGCGGAATTGATCTACGAAGCGTAGGAACGATACAAGGATTTGGAACGGAAATGCACACATCATAACTTACCCAAGGAAATTTTGTTGCAAACGTTCTATAATGGAGTTACCCCGCATACGAGAGGCACAATCGATGCAGCTTCAAGAGGATCATTAATGAGAAAGACAGTTGATGAAGCGGAAGAATTAATAGAGGAGACGACGAGTAACAACTGTTTATGGACGAATAAGCAGAGTAGACAAACTACTACATTCCGTGAACACAAAGGAGTTGTGGTTGTTGATCAAATGATGGAAATGCAAGTGAGGATTGAGAACTTGACTCGACAGCTCAACAACATGAAGGCTTCGTCCTCAACTCTGAAGAAGGCCGTACAACTTAAGTATGAACTATGTGGACAATTGGACCATGACACAGTAGACTATTTTTTAATAAAGGAAGGTGATCCAGAGCAAGTGAATTACATGGGAGCCTGGTATGGACGAGAAGAGGGAAACAACCCCTACTCCAACACTTGTAACCCTGGGTGGAAGAATCACCCTAACTTCTTTTGGAAGAACAATGCGGGAGGATAGTTCAGACCTCAAGGACAATCGAGCTTCCAACAAGATAAATCAACCAAAATGGAATCTAAATTGGATAGGATTCTAGATAAGCTTGGTACTTTATATGATGCACAAAAGAAGATGGAAGGAAAATTTGAACAAGTAACAAAGAACCATGCCTCTTCAATACACAATCTAGAAGTTCAAGTACACCAATTGTCAAACATTGTTTCTATATAGAATTTGGGAAGTCTTCCTAGCACTTTGGGAAAAAACCAAGGGAGCAACTAAAAGCTATTATACGTTGAAGCAGAAAGGAACTTGAACCACCCATAAAGACAATAGAGGAGCATATCCATCCTGTTGAAAAAGATCAAGAAAAGGAGAAAGAAGTGAATATGAGCGAATACCCTCCTTATGTTGCACCTCCACCATATCAACCCAAAATCCCTTTTCCTTAACGATTACAAAAGAAGCAGTTAGATGCACAATTTGCTAAACTCGTTGGGAAATTAAAGATGTTGTAGATAAATCTCTCCTTTGTAGAGCTGTTGGAATATATGCCTAAATATGTAAAATTTTTAAAGGATATATTGTCAAAGAAGCGTACTTGAGAAGATAATCAGACGGTAGCTCTAACTGGCACCTGCAGTTCTATAGTCACCAGTCAAATGCCATCTAAATTGAAAGATCTAGGAAGTTTTACAATACCCTGTGTGGTTGGTGAGTTTGAATTTACAAAGTGTTCGTGTGATTTAGGAGCAAGCATTAATCTTATGCCTTTGTTGATATTCAAGAAGTTGGGACTGGGTGAGTTCAAACCAATATCGATGTTAATTCAGTTGCTTAATCAATCCATTGAGAGACCGATTGGAATAGTGGAAGATGTTCTGATACAAGTGGACAAGTTCATTATTGCTGTAGATTTTGTGGTTCTAAATTTTGAAGAAGACAAGAACTGTCCACTAATCTTAGGTCGACCATTTATGAATACAGGGAAGGCCATAATTGACATTCACGAAGGGAAATTAACACTTCGAATAGGTGAGGATCAGATTGAATTCAATATGAATAAGGCCTTAAAGAATCCAACAACGATCAACACATGCATGAAGGTTGAAATTATGGATCAAAATTGTGTAAGAAAAAGTTGAGAGTTGCATCGCAAAAGTACAGTTAGTGAAAGCGGAGATAGACAATGGATATTAGAAACTTGAATCTAAAGGAGATGATGAGATGGAGGAGTCGAATATTCAAATGCCTCAAGATAAATTGGTTCGAACTGAAACACTCATACCACCATCTACAAAAAAACCACCAACATTAGAGCTTAAACCTTTACCTGCACATCTCAGATATACCTTTCTAGGTGAAGGTCCAACGTTACCGATAATAATCTCAAATCAATTGAATGAGAAACAAGAAAGTAAGGTGGTAGAAATTGTTAGAAAGCGAATGAAAGCCATCGAATGGCAGATTGCTGACATTCGAGGTATAAGCCCAAATGTTTGCATACACCAAATAAACCTAGAGGAAGGATGTAGAACGGTGAGGGAGCGTCAATGGACGTTGAATCTTAACATGAAGGAGGTGGTAAAGAAGGAGATAATCAAACTCTTAGATGCAGGGATAATTTATCCCATCTCTGATAGTGAATGGGTTAGCCCAGTACAATATGAACCTAAGAAGGGTGGAATGACAGTGATAGAAAGTGATAGTGGAGAAGTAATTTCAACAAGAACAGTCACATGATGGAGAGTATGCATAGATTATTGTAAACTCAACTCAATGACTAAGAAAGATCATTTTTATCGCTTTTTCATAGATTAGATGATAGAAAGGGTAGCTGGACATTCGTTTTATTGCTTCCTAGATGGATATTCAGGATATAATTAGATCTTCATTTAACCTGATCATCAAGAAAAAACCACATTCACCTGCCCTTATGGTACATTCACGTACAGACGAATGCCTTTCGGACTATGCACACCCTGGCTACATTTCAAAGATGTATGATGTCTATCTTCATCGACATGATAAAAGATATAATGGAGGTGTTCATGGATGAGTTTTCAGTTTTTGGAGATTCTTTCGAAATTTGTTTAACTAATTTGGACAGAGTTCTTCAAAAATGTGAAGAGTCACAGTTGGTACTGCATTGGGAGAAATGTCATTTTATGGTGCAAAAATGGATAGTGCTAGGGCATAAAATCTCACACTAAGGTTTTGAAGTCAACAGAGCAAAAATAGAATTGATAGAGGAACTTCCACTTCCAAGCAATATAAAAGGTGTGCGAGGATTTTTAGATCACGGAGGATTTTATTGTCAATTCATCAAAGACTTTTCACAAATTGCAAGACCTTTGAAAACCTTTTAGTCAAGGATGTTCCTTTCTTGTTTGATGACAAGTGTATGTCTGGATTCAACACATTAAAGGAGGCATTAATATCAGCACCAATTCTATCACCACCGGACTGGTCGCTTCTATTCGAAGTTATGTGTGATACAAGTGACTAAGCCATAGGTTGTGTATTGGGCTAAAGGAAAGATAAGAGATTGCACACAATTTATTATGTCAGTAAGACCTTTGCAAGACCATAGTTGAATTACATCACTACAGAGAAGGAATTACTCGCAATAGTGAACGCGTGTGATAAGTTTCAACAATACCTCTTGGGTTCAAAGGTAATCATGTTCACCAATCACATGGCATTAAAACACCTTTTCAATAAAAAAGATGCAAAACCAAGGCTCATTCAATGGGTGTTACTTTTACAAGAATTTGATATAGAGGTGAGAGATAAAAAGGGAGTAGAAAATGTGATTGTAGACTACTTATCCAGACTGGAAGGGGAGGAATGCAAGCCAAGCGATGATATTAACGAAACTTCCCCCGATGAGACCATGATGATACGCGAGAGTTTGACTACATCATGGTTTGCCGATATCGCAAATTATGTTGCCAGTGGTAAACTTCCATCAGATTTATCTACCAACAAAGGAAGAAATTCTTGCATGATTATAACCGATATATATGGGATGAGCCAATTTTATATAAAGCATGTGCTAATGGGTTAATGCGGCGATGTGTTCCGGAGGAAGAAATGTTAGACATCCTAAAGCAATGTTGTTGGACCCCGCTTCTGGAGTCCAACTCTTGCTCTAATACCACAACTGTTAGACCTCGATTCCAAAGCCCAACGTTCGGAGTCATAAGACGTGAGCAAACTCATTTCTTCAACTTATACCCTTACTTTGATTCAATCAATACACCAGTCAAACATCAAAAACAAACTCTTTTCTCCTATTTCAGAACAGATTTTAGGAAACTTCAAACCGAAATTACAATTTGACTTCTTCTTGAAAAATGTTCCCCATTGTCTTAGGTTTCTAATGACACCAAAATCATTCAATTTTGTTTAGAAATCTGAAAGTTATACCCTAAACATTTTCGTACTATTATTAAACTGAAACAGTACACTATACTCAACTTCCATCCAGAAATTGAAATTCTTAGAGACTGAATTAGAACTCTATTTCTTCAGAAAATTTGCATCCCTATATCTATAGTTTATTTAGAAATAAGAATCATCTCATTTTGAGCTCTACCGATCAAGATATGATTTAAATACTGAAGTATGTTCATAACCTAATCATGCTCTCTTAACCGATCCCTCACTTTCTTTTCATCAATATTTTTCAAATCAAGATTAAAGGCTATCAATTTTTTTATAGAGAGATACACAAATTCGTTAGGAGTCTATTGGTTCCAAAATTAGGTCATTTGGATGTCGGACGGAGAAGTTATGGCCAAAAGAATCAAACATGATTTTGCTCTCAATCACATTGTACCTATTTCGGGAAAATTGGCATCACTTTCACTAGAGAAATTGGATTAAGGTCGTCTTTGGACGGTTTCTGTTGGATCTCGTTACCGAGACCCAACTATCTAATACAGATTCCTTATAAACTCTTCTTGCTCTGATACCATAAATGTTGGATCCCGATTTCTGGAACCCAACTCTCAACCAAACTTAGCTTGCTCTGATACCATAAATGTTGGGACCCGATCCGGAAAACCGGATCCCAACTGGAAAACAGAACCGAAAGAAACGGAAGCAAATGCGAAGGCGGAGATCGAAGAATCGAAAACAGCTGCAAAAGTGAATCAAACTGAAAGGCACACGGCGGATGCAAAGCAAACAAATGGTTCGATCGAACTTGAGGGCAAT
>JAOTBA010000002.1:29957242-29969435 GCA_025629845.1 Erythroxylum squamatum | reverse complement strand
TATTTGCATAAACTTGGATCAACTACTTTGACTCAACAATCTATTTCTTATCATGCTTTGAACATTATAATAATGTTCAATCCAAATTCAGTATCAAATACTCATAAGCATAAGCTAGAAATACATATGATCATTATCATATCTCGTATAGGCATGAAAATTCATGCAATCATTTTTCTTCTTATGAAAACTATTATCATACTATAACAAATCCTTTAATTGCAGTCCTTTATTATGCTTTTAGTAGGTTAAATTAAGTGAAAGAATTCCAATAAGGTACTATACCTTTCAACTCCACTTCATGCAACCTCTTGCATCTTGCTATCATGGACATTAGTTAACTCAAAATGTTAATATATTTTGTCATCCATATGATTTTGACATATCTCGAATACTTTAACACCAAATCCTCAACAAGGATTATAACAAAATTGCATAAGGGGCATACAATTTTTTTAACTTTTGAGAACTCTTCTCAAACATAACCTATTCCAAGAAATTAGGTTCACTAACTTAGTATCAACTATACTAAACAAGGTAAATTCCACTCAAAACAAAACATAAATGTAAGAAAAACCATGTAATTAATTATATGCCATGACTACCAAATAAGATTAGAAATTTAATAATATATTTGGTTACTCCCACTATTTTATTCGAAATAATAGCCCTCAATACTATTCGAAAAGATAACTCTAATCTTTCTAGTGAGCTAGGATCCCATTCAAATTTAATTAATCTTGAGTTTGCTTAACAAACCAACTAAGCTTAAATTAGGTAGATAACAATTTTATCAATCACATATCATGTGACTCCTAGATCCGTTAGGTAACAACTCCTGTCAAAACATATCTTATATGTTATTCCTAGCCCTGCCTCAAAATTCATGTGATCATGAGTTTGCTCATCCGAATCTCACAAATTTAGTTAAGTAGAACCTAATATTATAAGACTAAACATGTTCAGGTTAAAATGGCCTTAAGTTTGCTCAACAAGCCTACAATAAATAGAATTATGGTTTATTCTTATAACAATGGAAAACAACAATCACGTTCTCAATGTGTACTTAACATTTTAATGAGGGATTTTTAATTTTATTCATCTTATGAATCATAAAATTTCATGTAAAATATCGCTCATATAAAACATCCAATTTATTATGCATCCTATATATATCATATAAATAAAGTATGCATCTTATGCACTATGATAAAATCTTATCTTGATATATTATTTTATATTATCTCCTTTGTTTTGGATTTATTTTGATGCTTAAATATGAAGATTAATGTTTGTTTTGGTTTAAGAGATAAAAATAGAGATTGCATCAAATCGAGACTCTATTGATGATAATCATGAATTTTAGATGAAGTGAAGAGATTGCTGCAATGGATAAGATTGATCACTTAAAGAGTTGAAGTTTGACTGGAAGACTTCGCCCTATCCTTATCATGTAGAAATTTGAACTTGTTTTAGATAAGCATCTTTACAAGTTAGAGTTAGATTAGGATTAGATTAGAAAACCTTATAAAAGGGATGTCCTTCACAACAGAAAAAGGTTCTCTCTTCTTACATTTTTAGCAATTCTTTATCTTTCTTCTTTTTTCGTTATTGGAGCAAAAGCCATGTGTGGCTAAACTCATCGTTCTGATTCAAGGAGATTCGATATTCTAATTGTAACTTTGTGAGGTTTTGTGTTCCAAACTTTTATTCACGTTTTAATTCAAGTATTTCTTATTTTGAGTTCTCATATTTTATGAATGATTAATATTCGATTAATCTGACAATTTAATTTAATATTGATTACTCTATCGCTATCCAAGAATTCAATGATCTGTAATTGTCATGAAGGATTGGTACAAGTAACAAATAGGTTATTTATGAATTTCCATATTTAACTTATGATAAACAAGAAAACTAAAATGAATAATTGCAGTTATCTCGATTATTTAATTTAGGATTTAGTGTTTTTCATGAAGCTTATTGCTATCATTTATTTAATATGGAATATTATCACACCTAGTCAGTGGATTATAAGTTTTAGTTTGGATGTTAGATTTGAACCAATTAATTTAGGAAATTTTGAGACTTATTATGACTATCCTAATATGTTTCGAACTAACTACTTGAACCATGAAAATATTCTTTTTAGACTAATGATCAATGTTACAATTAATGAGATCTTTCCATTGAATCATAATTTGGTAATCTTGACTTTCTTATTTTTAAATTCAGTTGATTTAATTTGTTTTCGTATTAATTTTAGTTAAACAGTTATTTAATCAAACCCCCCATTTACTTTTATTAATTGAAATTAAGAAGCTAGTGTTTAGTTCTCTAGGGATTCGACCTGATTCCACGGCTACTATAAAAGTTTGGAGATTCGAAATTATTTTGGGGGCTTCGACAACCCGACCACACTCATAATCAAATTATATGCATAAAACATTAAGCTTTGACCTTCATAGTCTAAAATAATATTTCCAACTACTTGGAAAATTACATTAAATTAAACTCATTGATTCCTAAATAAACTAAATTCCTATTCCAAATAGAAATTTATTTTGATTTGAGAACAATTTTCAAATCCAATTGGAAATTATTTCCAATTATCTTGACCCCTTTAACAAAATTAATCGAAAATAATTTTCAATAAATTATGCTACTTATTATAATTTAGAAAACTCCTTTTTCAAAATTTCATAATTAATAAATTATAATCTAATTAGAAAACTATTTCTAATCTAATTAGAAATTACTATTTCTAATCTCATTAGAAATGTTTTTCCTTAATTACAAAACTATTTTCTAATATTAAAGAAAACTACTTTCAAAATTAAATAAAACACTTTTAAATTTAATTAAGAAAGTCATTATATTATTTACTTAGAGATTGATTTCTTAACTAATCAGAAAATTTTTCCTTAATAAATTATGAAAATATTTTCAAAATATTAAAGAAACCTTTTTTATTAATTAACAAATGAAAACACTTTAAAAAATTTAATGAAGAAAAATACTTTTTCTAACAAATCAAGAAATTTGTTATTCATAAATAAAGAAACAATTTCTAAATACTTTGTATAATGATTCTCTAGACAAATAAAATCATAAATTTAATTTTTTCTCAATCAAACTGAAATAAATAAATTTAATTAAGAAACAACTTTCTAAATTACTTAAGAAAATACTTTCCTTAATCTTAAGGAGTCAAATTAATCTCCAGCGGTGGTCGGGCCTGCGACTGGGGGTCCTTAGGGTTGGGGATCAACTTTTTGGTCCAAGGAGTCAAATTAATTAATTTCAATCTAAATGAAACTAATTAATTGTAATTTTGGAAATTATTTTTCCAAAATTAATTGGGAGTCAATATAATTATTAATCTTAATCATATTAAGAAAAATAATTATTTTAACTTTTGAAATTACGATCTCATCTTTAATTAATATAATCTCATTATATTTATAATTTCTAACATAATCCAATTATGAAAGAAATTATTTAAAACCTTGACTTGATTCTAATTATCGACTTGATAACTAATTTAATTTAATAATTCAACTATTGAAAAATTAGACTAAATTCCAAAATATTCCTAATAAAAATTCCCTTTGAAAACAATTTTCAAAATTTGAAAAAAAAAACACTTTTTCAATTTTCTTAGGACTATAAATTAATTTAGCCTCCATAATTGAAATTAAGGTTTTAAAACATTAAAAATTAAATAAAAGAAGTAAGGGTGTGCATGCGCCACAAAGCCTGAGGTGCTGATTGTGCCAACGCATGAACTGCACGCCCCCAAGGTCAATAGGGGCTTTGACTAGCACGTGCAGTCTGCTTAGACATGCCCCCAAAGATGGTGGGCACGTGACTCACATACGCCCATCATCTTCTCCAGAAACTACCCTCGTTTCTGCATCTACCTCCCGTGCTTCCCACGTTTGTTCAACCGCCTCTCTCCAATGCTCCAACTTTTTCAAATAGGTGCTCCCACATTTCTTCAATTTCTTTCTCACTCCATCGGCCTTTCTGTTGTCGACTGGGCTCCACCATGGTTTCCTTGAGCTGTCCAAGCAACGACATCCATGACATCGCCTGTGGTGTGGCGAGCGACACCGATGAGTGGCGTCGAGGGATGCCTGCGTCACCGGTGACGACTGGCATTGTCACTGACGATGCCAATGCCGAGTTCCTCAGACGAGCGATAATCACCCATTTGATTTGCATAAATACAAAGGCAGTAAATTGCAACCAAAAGTAAACATAAAAACATGACTAAAATATGCATAATAAACCAATCAACTTCCAGAAGGCAAAATAGAAGCAAAAAACACATATACATTCTCTCAAGGGTTTTGATAAACAACACAATAACACAGCTCTTATCGCAGACACATAAACAAGTTTTCGAAACAGGTAAAACATGATAAAATCAGCAATTTGTTTTCATCAATTCCACAACTCATAAACAAGGAGCAGAACAAAGGAACAAGTATGGAAAAAATTTCCAGAAGAATAATCATACACGCCTGATTCAATTTTTAAATTAAACGCAGAAACAATTTTTGGGCAGACAAAAAAAGTGGCCAAGTCGCACAAGAACAGACAAAAACAGTCACCCAAGGACAAATACAAGTTCATAAAACCTTAATTTTTATCAAATCAATAACAACCAAGCCTCTAATTCAAGTTAAACAATTAAAGGAGACTCTGATACTACTGATGTAACACCCCACTCCAGCAAGACACGTACCCAACATCTGTGGGTGATATCCGAATTTGCGTCCCACGAGGGTGGCGTGCTAGAACACTCAATCATTTAAAAATCGGTATAATTTTTTTTTGAAACCACAAAAATAATATGTGAAAATCTATAACCAATTCGGGCCCACTTTATTCATAAACATTTTCAATCAACATAATATAATCAACAAAATTTTCAATAGCCATTTGGGCCCTCTCACAAGTACAAAACATTTTAGTCATTTCGGAATACAAATTTATACAAAAAGTTGTGGAATATACAATTCAATACAAAATAGAGACATGTAATGCATATACACCCATAATCTTCTCAAATTCACCTCTTCTAGCACAAAATCACTTCATATCAATTCAACAACCAACTTTGTTTCATTAAATCTTCTAATCTCCACTCAAATGATTCACCACATTCAACTACATCTAATCATTCAAAATTTCTATCATTTTTCCATAACATATCTTATTCCTAAGTATCAAACACTTCATATTCAAAATTCATCATTTCAAGTTGATGACTACTTCATCTATACTTCAAGCTTAGCTCAATGTCATCCATACCCAATTCATATTCCCTATTTGTTCATAAACACCCAAATAGAACACAAACATACACATTCATCCACAAATTTTGCTGCACCCAATTCCCAATTTCATGTCAAAATTTGAGACTCTTCAAAGTAGAATTTAAATTTGATGCCTTCATAAAAAAAGGTAGCCATATATCTCTAGTTTAATCCAAATTAAGAATCAACTCATTAGGATAACTATAGAACAAGTTATGGCTAAAACACAGAAGCCTATTAGTGGAAATTTTTCTGCTAACATTTGCCAGATTTTCAACTTTCAACATTTTACATCTAACTCATCTTATACCTAAATTTTCTCTTCCATTTCATTTCCTCATCATTTTTTACCCAATTCAACTCAATACATCAATCACAAACAAATCATAATCTATAATGATCATTAACCAAAAACAGTGCATATATACTTACCCATTCATAACCAATTTTCTACACTCATCTAAAACCCACTTTGATGATCATTCAACCTCAAAACATTTCTATACCATTACATGAATTATTACTCATCCTACATATCCAAAAACAAGACATGTACATAAATTTTTTATCACCCACCACATACATAAACCTTGCATAACCAAGTCATCAAATCTCAATTTACCCATCATTCTAGCTTATTTTAACCATACCCATGACATTTAAAGCATAACTTACTTGATTTCACTACACATTCTTCAAAAACAACACTAGCCCTAGCTCCCAAGCATCACACGTTCATCATCTTCTTGAAAGAGGTAAGGATAGGTTTGCTTGTGGCAATTACGAAGAAGATAGCAAATATGCTAGTAGTAAATGAAGGAAAGTGTAATCTTCAAAGTTGAGGTGGTAGTGATTGAAGAAAACAAAAATGATGAAGGACGAGAGAAGAGAGTCACGAAGGGGAAGATAGGAAGAGCCAAAAAAACACACCAAATGGACTTTTAATGAGAAGCAACGTGGAAGGCAACAAAAGGGGCTTAAAAAAAACTTTGTGGATTTAAGGCTTTGTTTGGAAAAATGACATTTGTCACTTGCCACATGTCCAATTCTTATGGCTTGAATCTAATTTCTATTTCAATTGTCTCTCAAATTTTCAATGAAACTTATCAATAAATCCTAAAATCATTTATAAAAATTTCCATTGACATTGGACAGTAATTTCTACTACCATTTAACAATTGTCTTGTCACTTGGCATTTTTCTTAGTCCAGAAATTATCCTGAATTTTTAGAAAATTTTCTAAAATTCTCCAAAAATTCTAAATCAACAATTACACTCTCCAAATCAATTTTCAAGGCAAACAAATCACAATTCTCAATAACAATCACATTTATAAACAATTAGACCTGGGATGTCAATGAATGCATGTACAATTATCTTCATGTGCAAAAATTTCACTACTCACATATATGTGTATGACACATTATGCATGAACAAGACTTGCAATTTCTAATATATCAATCAGCTCTCACATATTCTATTCTAGCCTTAACATAGGTAACCAGATGTTACATGATGTCTTTTATCAAAGATCCCTATAAGCTGCTAGAAATACTAACTTATGAAATCGAATAGCTCTTGTTGGCTAGATATCACATTTCCCCGACTATCCTTCAATTCAGAAATAGTATTTTCGTTTTTTCTTGCAAGAAGAGAGGCATGAAAATATTTGGTTTTTGAATCCCCTTCTCTTAACCAATTCAATCGAGCTTTCTGTCTTAAGGTGTCATTAGGTAACATCAAACTCTCTTGGTATTCTTTGATATGCTGTAATTATTCATTCCTAAGGACCTCATTATAAGGATCATTATAATGTGATTCTTGTATATTAGCTAACCTCAGTTTAATGTCACCAAGCTTTTGGGTCTTTTCTTTCATGAATTGCTTAAGAGCTCTTTTGACAAGTCGAAGCTTTTGCATCAATTGTAAGGCCTTGTATCCCTACACCTGTTGTCTCCAACATTCACTAATCATCTATAAAGCCATCTAGCTGAGTAACTCTATTTAAAAATCTAAGCAGAGCTCCAACTTTAATAGGTTCTGTCATCTTTTGGATATGTATAAAAGAATGATTTGAAAGTTAATTTTTGGAAAAATGTGTATAAGAATTAGGGAATATTTCAACCTATGATTGATTGATAAGAGATCTATCTACCTTCTTCCTCATCAACATATCTTCGTGCTACTTATTAGTCCATATAAATAGCTGACCAGTAGCCCATAACATTGTGTAAAAATTGGGTAAACCCTTCTTCTAGATCCTATGTTATATCTATCTCCAACTTCTATTTCACTGGAACTCAAGGAACAATTAAAATATCCAACTACTAAACAAGGATGTTGCTTACCTGATTGAATATATTGTATATCAGTCCACAATTGTGCCCTCTGAAATGGAAAATTAGAAGCATAGATGAAAATAATTTCAAAAGGAGAGGAATTGTCTTTAATATCGCAATAAAGATGAAGTAACTGGTCACTAATTTTACCAACTATTACCTTGATGTATTCTGCATTGTATAAGCAAATAATATGCCAATTATAATGATGTGAATGATTAGTGATAGTCTGTAATTGAACTCCAAACATGATAGTCCATTATGTAGAGTTAGAGCCTTTATTTTAGCCTTTAAGAGGCCAACCAACACTAGTTTACGATCCTTAACCTCTTCCTTTGCCATAGGTTGTTTAAAAGGGTTGTTTAGGCCTCTTGTCTTCCATACGAATATCGTCATTTATGAGGAAACCCCTTTTTTTAACCTTCCTCCTACCTGTCCTTCTCCTAGTATTAGTAGGAGAACCATGAGAAGGATCAGCTCCCCCATCATTGTAAGTATTCTCCTTAGGTGGCTGACTCTGATGTTCAATAGTTGCACTATCGGATGACTCCTTCCTCTCAAATGTTGATATAATAGCTCCAAATTGAACCTCCACTACATTCCTACCAACTCCTTGTTCACAAGTGGTCTATTAATGATCTATACTGTCGCACTCCAAAGGAATTTTCCTTTCCACACCCTCTGCATAACCTCCAATAGGCTGACATTGCAATGTGTAACTTCTAGAAGATTCATCCAGCTTTTGTCTATGAAAATTATTTACATTAGCATCTTTGTGGTACATTTGTCCATCACTTTTTTTTGTCGACAACTTCCCAAGTGGAATATTCACTATAGTGTTTGCCACATCTTGATGATCACCACCCTGTTTAGGCCTCATGTAATCCGACACTTCTATAAACCTTCCATCTCTAGCCTCTGCAATAGCTCTGTGTGAGGGGGTTAGAGTTGCTACTCATTAATTCCCTACTGTGATCCTACAGTTCTATCATACTCTTCTAAGACAGGTGCTAAAGAGCTCCTCTTGCCAGCCAGTTTTTATATAACCTCCCAGTTGGTATCCATTTCATCACTGCAGGATGGAGCTTCGATGGATAAGTTAATTGAATTTGATCTTTCACCAACTCCCTCGTTTCACCAAGCTTCTTAATAGGTAAGCAATCGGGTAGGCTTAACTTGTGACTAATTTCAATACAAACCTTGGCATAGCCTATCCTTTCCATACTAGAAGTCTAGGAATCCATGCACAATGGCTTACCTAGGGAACTAGTAAGATAACTCAATCCTTCAACCATCCATAGTTGAAGTGGTAGGTTATGAAAACTGACCCAAATTGGAAACATATCAACATATTCTTTGTCAAAGGTGATACCTGGTATCCACTTCTGAAGTAACATGGGTTGGCCTCCGAAGTGCCAAGAACCTAACTTTATGATTTTAATCAAGTTACTATCTGTTGTAAATTTGAAAATAATCATACCATTATTGACAGTGCATGTCGAGTGTACTACAAAATTTACCTGACTCTGCACATTAAAATTTGTAGATACATTAAGTTAGGATCGAATCCATAAGGAACGTTCGGTTAATTTTCGTAATAAAATTAATTGATGCAAGGAAACTATAAAAGGGGTTTTTCTAGAGTTTTAGCAATTTAGAAAATAAAATAAAAGCAAACTATCGAAAACAAATTAAAACAAGCGATCGAAAATGATTAAACTATCGAATATACGTAAAGTCCAGTTTTAGGTTCAATCTCGGCCTAAACACGATCAAGCATATTTCATCATCCTAAAATCTTAACAACTCTCTTTAGACTATCGATCTAAGACTAATAGAATGCTCTACTAATCCCAGTTTTCCCTTAGGTTTTGTTTAATTAAGAAACGATCATTAATTAAACCTAACTACCAAATAACCTAGGATACGATCTCTAGATTTAATTTGGCAGCTACATTACAATGTGGAAAAATATCAATATAAGTAGTAACCTCACGCATTCGGGTTATCTAATCTAAGTTATGTTGTTCCTAATGATATAGGATCATTAGATGTTACTCACAAACATCAAAAGTAATGATTACAAACATTCAATATTTTAACAATAGGTTTAAAATAGAACAATCAAAATAACGTATTAAGATCATTCATCCCAAAACCTGATTAAATCAACATCAACATCACAACAATCTGAAAAGAAATTACAACATTAAAATGATAAAATAGCTTAACCGTGATGGTGTGTCGACATCCTTGTTACTTCGGTGGTGAAAGAACTGAGAGAGAACCTAGCGCCTCCACCCTATTGCTATGATATAATTTTTGATCCACCGTTACTATTCACCTTATTGTTACTGTGCATATTCCTTTTAAAAACCTCCTTTGCATGTTGAACGTCTGCAAAACGTAGATGTTGTCTGCGTTAAACGTTTGCGTTAAATGCAGACGTTATATATAATGTATGTGTTTCAAAGATGCTATCCCTTATGCTGTGCGTTTTGCTCCTTATCCTTCCACCTGTTGGTGCATTTTGTTCCAACTTGTTGTCGTTTCATGCTTTTGTTTCCAACATTTAATTTCATGTTGGTCCATGCAAAAATTATTCAATTTCCATGTATAACAGTTGTGAGTTATATTGCTTCATCATCTTAATTTTTCTTGTCTTTACTTGCTCCAATATTTATCATTTTTATTCCACGAAGACAAGTGAATATGGAAAAATGAAAAGATGAATTCAATGAACATGCTTTTGGGTCACTCCTTTACTTCTGAAATGTACCTAAAATCAAATACGAGCTAAAGTGAGTATCCTAAACATTTCTAAGGCATTAATCACTAAATGTAGTATATCAATAAATCAACATTTAAGCACATATCAAGTTCTCCCACACTTAGCTTTTGAACGTCCTCAGGCAAATCGTCAAAATCAAAATCAAAATCACAAACCAAAACTTTTACTCATTTTTCACATTTCTTAATAATAGAGAACCATAAGTAAAGATGAATGATTTTTAAAACCTATATCAAAAACTCAACATTTAAAGCTTCTACTCATGATCAATCAATATTCACCACCGTTAGAAACTGAGTAACCTAGAGGTAAACTTGGACAAAAAGTGTTTAAACAAGATATTTCCATGGGTACACTCAAACACCATTCATGATCACAACAATCCATAACTTTGCATATCATTTCATTTCTCCACCATTAAAAGTCACTTGCATAATCATGAATCAAAGGAATTTCGAAGGTTGTAATATGGGTAAGGATAAGGTGAAATGTATTTTGGTTAATGTAGTATAAAAGTCATCAAGCTAAGGTCCCATAAAATCAATGCCCTAAACGTCATAAATTTCTTAGAAAAGCAAATGAATTTATGGTAATTGATCCTTACAGGACAAGTTATATAACCATTGTCATCTATCACATGATTTAAAGAAGGTATATGCATCTTTGAACAATATTAGCCAGTAGAAGCCACTCTCCAAAACTTTATAAGTTGTCCTTTTCACTCCAAAATTTCCTTTGTCAGTGTACGAATGGCAGAACACTAAAATTGATGATTATTCATTTTCGGTACACACCTCTTGATAACTTGATCTGTGCATTGCCTCTAAAAATATGGGTCATCACATACATAGTACTTCACTTCACTCTGTAACTTATCCCTTTGAGCCTTTGACAAACCAATAGGTAATTTGTTAGTAACTAAAAAATTGACAATGCCTACATACCATGATGGTGTCGCATCGGCAGGAAATAATTGCTCATTCGGAAAGGTTTCTCATAGAGGGATATCACCTTCTTCCTTTATCAAACGGCTAAGATGGTTCACCACCACATTTTCTAGCCCCTTCTTATCTCTAATCTCCAAGTTGAACTCTTGAAGGAGGAGAATCCATCTGGTCAGCCTCGGTTTTGGTTCTTTCTTTGTGAGCAAGTATCGTAAAGCTGCATAGTCAAAATAAACAATCACTTTAGCACTAAACAAATACGATCGAAATTTTTCCAATGCAAAATCCACAAATAACAATTCTTTTTCAGTAGTCGAATAATTCAATTGAGCTAGGTTTATAGTCTTTGAAGCATAATAGACGACATGCAAAGCTTTTCCCACATTTTGTCTTAGAACTGCCCCTATTTAATCGCTCGTATCACATATGATTTCGAAGGGGAGGTTCTAATCTGGTGGTTGAATCATCGGTGGGGATGTTAGAAGCTCTTTAAGTTTGTTGAATGCTTCCTTACACTTCTAGTCGAACGTAAAGGAGACATCTTGTTGTAGAAGCTTGCATTGTGGTACAACTATCTTTGAAAAGTCCTTAATAAGCCTTTGGTAAAAAACTTGCATGCCCAAGAAAAGAACTCACTTCCCTCACAGTGGAGGGGTAAGGTAAAGAAGAAATAAGATCAACCTTAGACTTATCTACTTCAATACCCCTAGCAGATATTGTAAGTGGTAAGTCGACTTGTACCATGTGTAAGTCGACTTATCCTTGCTCGGTACCGATAAGTCGACTTATTCA